>JASDQU010737681.1:261692-279068 GCA_032191745.1 Picea mariana | reverse complement strand
ATATATATATATATATATATATATATATATATATATATATATATATATATATATTTGTTGCAGAAGCACCTATGATTTTGTTTTCTATGTAAATAGAGAAAGGGGGATATTAGCGTTAGTGGGGAAGATCCTTTCTATAGTCAAAGACCTAGAAAGCCGACTATAGATCCCACAAAACACCGCTATTTAATCACCAAACTCTTACGGAAGTCAAATTATATTTATGATCCACAGGTCTAGTACTGTTGGTGTCTAATACACTGATTAAAGGAGTCGAGAAGTGATTATGATAGATATTACTTTATACAGAAAAAAATGTTTCCCTATCGTACCCTTTTATAGATTCTATGCGTATAAACTCATAAGTTTAGATTTCAGAATTCTCTTAGGTAAATGGATATTAAATCCTTCTACACCTATTGTTTTCATAGAATGTAAGTAAGAATACCAATACAAGGCTAAAATCTTAGAGTTATGAAAATAATGTGAATTTCGGCATTCGGGACTTGCTAGTTACATTTATGCAAAGTTCCCTTGCTTTTCCAAACCCCGAAACCCCAAAGTGAGAATCCCACATTCCTATCTTTCCATAATTCAGAAGTTGTTGTATGTTAGATGTTGACTTTTGAAACCCCGAAAATCCAAATCCCGGAATCCAAAAGTGGTGGTCCCACATCCTTTCACCTTTTGAAATTCGGGAGTTGTTGTGTATTGTTGTTTGGTATTTGAAACCCTGAATCCMAAAATCCCAAAGTGTTGGTCCCACATCCTTTCACCTTTCATAATTCAGGAGTTGTTGTGTATTGTTGTTGGGTATTTGAAACCCTAAACCCTGAATCCCGAAATCCTGAAATATTAGTTCCCCATTCCTTTTTGCAATTTCRGGAATTGTTTGTGTTTGGTCGCATTTCAGAAGTTTGTTTATGTTGAGTTTTTGGCACTAGAACTCACGAAGTCTCGAACCCTGAAACCCCGAAATGTGGGTCTCACCTTTCCTCTTTGCATTTCAGAAGTTTGTGTATGTTGATGTTGGGCACTGGAACTCGCGAAGTTTCGAACCATGAAATCTTGAAATGCAGGTCTCACCTTTCCTTTTTCACATTTAGGAAGTTTTTTTATGTTGATGTTGGAAACTGGAGCTCACGAAGTCCCGAACCCCAAAACCCCGAAATGCGGGTCTCAGCTTTTTCACATTTCAGAAGTTCTATATGTTGTTGTTTGGGCACTTGAACTCACAAAGTTCCAAACCCCGAAACCCCAAAGCACTAGTCCAACCTTCCCTTTGTTTCACATTTCATAGGTTTGTATCTATTGATGTTTGGCTTCTGTACTCGTTAAATCCCAAAGTGATGGTGAGATTTCCTGATTTCAGGAGTTGTTGTGTGTTTTTGTTAGCCGTTGTATTCGCAAAATCCCGAAATCCGAAATCCTGAAGTGATAGTCACTTTTCACGATTTCGGGACTTGTTGTGTGTTTATGTTAGCTGTTGTATTCACAAAATCCAAAAATTCTAGCCACCTTTCATGATTTCGAGAATTGTTGTGCATTGATGTTGGTTGTTGTACCTCGCAAAATCCCGAACTCCGAAATCCTGACATGCTTGTCACTTTTCACGATTTTGGGAGTTTTTATGTGTTGATTGGAGAATATTCCTGCCGAACAGAGGTATGGAAGTAACATACATGTTTACAAGTCACTCGTATAGTTAAATCTGTGCTGGTGTTATAGGCATCATCAAATAAGAAAATATTGGTAATTTTTACAAGACTTTAAATAACATTGAAGGGAGGAGTATATACTTATTGTATCGTTGGGTAGGAAGTTTTAAGTTGCATAGTAAAGACAATCAATGAAAGTAAGGTCTCTAACAACTTTCAGACTCAAGCTTTATAACAGAAGAGTTAATTGCATGAATCTCGAAACTATGCAAGGATAATTGTACAAACAATTTTATTTTTTTTTGTGACAGTTTTTGAGCTACATTACATATGGTATCAGAGAAAAATTTACAACACTGGGCCTGAACAGGGTCACATTAATTGCTTAGTATATAATCTGATTTATGAAAAAAAAAAAAAACTAATAAATCTTGTGGATTACAAACAGAAAGTTTTTCTATTTTGTGTTGAATAATGGCAGCTCAAGAAGGTGCATAAATCAGGGTGGAAGAGAATCCGCAGCAAGGACCTCCTGGATATCCAAGAAAAAATAGTGATGGAAGTTCACCCACATAGGTGTTGGAAACAATGGGGAACCTTATTGTTGAACTACAGGTTCTCAAGGCTGACAATGAAAAATTGAAGAAGGCATAGCCGAAACAACAAGAGATAAATGAAGTCCTGCTGCGTAGTATATTAACCAAGAAAATCCTAAAGGATGATAACCCTGAGGAAGAGGTCAGCAAAAGGGCCTCCAAGAAATTTGGTGCGAAAATAGAAAAAGGAGACAGTTCGTCTGAAGGGACATTGTCAGTTGAAGACAAAATCATACCAGACAAAAAAAGAAAACAAATAGACCACCTTGAAGGAGAATTTAAAAAGATTAAACCAACTACTTTTGATGGAGAATCCAGTACAGGAGAAGAAGCCGAGGCATTGTTGTTGGACATCAAAAAATACTTCCAAGTCTACAACTATTCCAGTAACATGAACGTTAGAATGGCCATCTACAATCTGAAGGGGAAGGCTAGCATTTGGTGGCAGGACCTGAAATTGGCCAAGGGCCTAAGAGAGAAATAGTTGGAATGGTCTGAATTTAAGAAGTATTTTAAGAAACAATAATTTTCTGAAACATATTATGAAAGGAAAACGAAAGAATTTTATGAGTTACGACTCAGACAAATGACAATGGAGGACCTTATAAATAAATTTGTGGAACTACTAAGGTTTCTACCATACATCCGGGAGGGTAAGGTAAAAATCCAGCGATTCTTAAGCTATTTACCACAGTCCTACAGGGACAAAATTGAGTATTGACAACCCCAAATCCTTGAGTGAGGCATTTAGGAAGGCACGAATGTGCTATGACCAGTATAAACAATGGGTAGAGTTTCCCAAGACCTGTAAGGATAAGAAGCAAGATGGAATAAACCAGCGGAAGAAGGGATACCAGTGAGCTCCTTATTGGAATGCAGCAAAAGTTTCCCAAGGAAGGATTTTCACTCCAATCGTTTGAATACGCAAGGTAATTGTAAACCGGTAAACCTGGGAACCAAGAAGTTTGGGGACAACTCTCGCAAGCCATTAAAGTGTTGGGAGTGTGGAGAGCCTCATCTAAGGAGGAACTGTCCATGTTTAATTATAGAAAACAGAACTACTATTCACAATTTACAGGAAGCCTTGACAGTGGGAGACATGGGCAAAAGTTTGCATCAGATAAATGTAGCCATAGATGGTCGACAAGCTGACCACCAGTCCTTGGGTGTAGAAACCGAAGGTAAAATCCATGACACTCAAATTTTTGTTTTAATTGACCCTAGAGCTATTTTAAGTTATATTACTCCTGAGGTAGTAGAGTTGAATAAACTTAAGAAACAAAAGAACGAAAAATCTTGGCTTGTACAACTAGCAACAGGTACTAAGAGAAGAGTAGTTAACTTTATTTCTGATCTTGAGTTCAACTTACATGGTCAAAAGATAAGGACCAATATAAACATCCTACCACTAGGATCTTATGATATGATTATCGGGATGGATTGGTTGGAACAACACAAAGCAGTACTAGACTGTTATATAAAGATACTTAGCTACAAAGATAATTTTGGCACTATTAGAATAGCCCAAGGCATACCAAAACCTGTGTCAATCAGACAAGTATCATCGATGCAATTCAAGAAATGTATTAGAAAGGGATGTCAAGTTTACGCAATCCAAGTAATGAATCTATTAGAAAAAGAAGATGATCTGATGTTAGAAGACTTTGTTGTCGTACGTGAATTCAGAGATATGTTTGTTGATGAGATACCAGAACTACCTCCTAGGAGAGAAATAGATTTCTCCATAGACTTACTACCCAGATCATCCCCTATCTCAAAAGCACCCCACCGAATGAGTTTACTAGAACTGACAGAATTAAAAATACAATCAGAGGAATTGTTGGATAAAGAGTATATTAGACCAAGTGTCTCGCCATGGGGAGCACCAGTCCTCTTTGTGAAAAAGAAAGACGGTACTCTAAGACTATGTATCGATTATAGGCAACTGAACAAAGTGACCATTAAGAACAAATACCCCTTACCCAGGATAAATGATATGTTCGATCAAGTTGGTGGGGCCAAGATCTTCTCAAAATTGGATTTACGATCTGAATATCATCAAGTTAGGATAAAGGACCAGGACATAAATAAAACAACTTTTTGAACAAGATACAGACTCTACGAGTTTGAATCCATACCTTTCAGACTCACTAATGCACCAACCACATTTATGTGCTTGATGAACAACATTTTCAACCAATACTTAGACAAGTTTGTAGTAGTATTTATCGATGATATTCTGGTCTATTCTAAAATGGAGGAGGAACATGATGAACACTTATGAATAGTTCTGCAAACACTAAGGAAACACAAACTATACACAAAATTTGACATATGTGGCTTTTATAAGAAAAGAAATACAATATTTAGGACATGTCATCTCCTCGAAAGGTATTGTCGTAGACACAGAGAAGATAAAATCCATTATGGAATGGCCAGTACCTAAAGATGTGGCAGACATCCGGTCATTCATGGGAATCACCAGATATTATCGCAGATTTATAGAAGGATTCTCCAAGATAGCCTACCCTATCACGTCACTACAAAATAAAGGGACCAAGTTTAACTGGTCGCAAAAGTGTCAAGACAGTTTTAACAAGCTAAAAGAATTATTGACATCAACACCCATTTTGAAGGTAGAAAACCCAGATAAAGACTTCACAATATGCGTTGAGCCAAGTAAAGGGTACTAGGTGGTGTTCTAACTCAGGAAGGGCACATAATTTGTTATGAGTCCCAGAAATTAAAGGAACAAGAGTGAAATTATGTCACTCATGACTTAGAATTGGCAGCTGTAATACATGCCTTAAAAATGTGGTGACACTATATAATGGGCAATTCTTACTATTGACGGATAATAGCAGAGTGAAATATTTGTTTAACCAACCAGACCTTAATGCAAGATAAGCAAGGTGGCTAGCCTTCTTGAGTGAATTTGACTTCGAGGTCAGACATATCAAGGGTAAGGAAAATAAAGTAGTAGATGCTTTAAGCCGCAGAATCCATGGGTTATTTGAGATAAATATCAGCAGGGAAGAAAGTGATCTAGAACAAAGAATAAAAATGACAGGTATTAATGATGGAAATTACACTAAGATGATGGAAGAATTGCAAAATAGTATCACAAACTTAGATGAACCGGATATAAGTATCGACAAGGAGGGACTATAAAGATTTAAAAACAGACTTTACATACCATATTCAATAGAGCTAAAATTAATTATTTTAGACAAAGTGCATAATAAATCGTATTCTGGCCATCCAGGCTACCAAAAAACAATAACAACACTCATAAAACTATTTTTCTATCCTAACATAAAGGGAGAAACAACAGAATATTTGGCTAGGTGCTAAGATTGTCAGCAGGTTAAGGTCGAACACCAGCATCCAACTAGCCTACTACAGCCATTACCAATACCAGAATGGAAATGGGAGACCATATCGTTAGACTTTATAATAGTTTTGCCTAAAACTCAAAAACATAATGATTATGTCGTGGTTGTAATCGATAAACTCAGTAAGTCTGCACACTTTATTCCTGTAAAGTTTACTTTTAATGTTATTAACATTGCTGAAATATTCATGAAATAAATTTTTAGACTGCATGGTATTCCCAAAATGGTGATTTCAGATAGAGACGTAAAATTCACATATGCTTTTTGGAAGGAATTGTTTGCAGGGATAAATACTAATTTGAATTTCAGTACGAGTTATCATCCACAAACAGATGGATAGACTGAAAGGACAAACCAAATCATAGAGGATATGCTCCGCATGTATGTAAGAACAAAAACGAACAAGTGGGAAGACTACCTACACTTGGTAGAATTTGCATATAACAATGGGTACCAAACTTCGGCTAAGTTGAGCCCTTTTGAAATACTGTATGACATAAAGTTTACAACTCCAATTAGTTGGGATAACCTGGCTGACAGACTCATGGTTGGACCAAATATTCTCCAAGAAATGGAGAACATGGTAAGGAAGGTACAACAGAACTTGAAAGAGGCATAGGACATACAAAAGAGCTATGCGGATCGGAAAAGAAGACACTTGGAATTTCAAATGGGATACCATGTTTATTTGAAGGCCAAAGCCTGAAAAAGATCGCTGAAGTTGGGGAACTGTGCCAAGCTAGCACCCAGGTTTTGTGGGCCCTTCGAGATACTAGCTCGAATTGGACCCGTAGTATATCAGCTTGCACTTCCAGCTAATTTAAGAATTTATAATGTATTTCATGTGTCTTTATTGAAAATGTATATTCATGACGCTACTCATATGATTGATTAGAACTTGGTACGGGTGGAACCCGAAGGTGAGTTCGAGGTGGAACCCCTACGCATTCTGGACTAGAGAGAAATAACACTACGAAATAGAGCCATTGCTCAGGTAAAGGTGGAATGGAAGCACTTTAGTCCTGAGGAGGCCACTTGGGAATTGGAAGGACATTTGCAGATATCTCATCCAATCCTATTCCAGGAAAGGAACGAACACTGAGGATAGTGTTTTACTGAAGGGGAAAAGGATGTGACATCCACCAAAAATAAAATATTTTTTTTTTGTGTGCTGGAAATTTATTTCCATTTTTGGCAAGTTCAAATCTGGAAATTTTTTGCCATTTATTGCAATTCTGAATTCCGAATTTAATAATTGTATTTAATTATTGTGACAGTTGGGAAGACATCTGTTTGGGCTCAACTAACTATTTGACTATGACACTTGTATCACAACAGAATATTTATATTAATTGCAGGAGGACAAATGGAACAACCTTGTTAAAATCAGCTGACCATGAGTCCATGAGTGGGGAACATGTTGGAACTGCCTCTAGGTTGATTATGAGAAGTGGAAAATCGGATATTTGGCCACTGGCGGCCCCTGAAAATCAGGGATTAAGAGAGCTGCAAAAATCCCCAAAGGAGGGAAAAATACCCAGGCAAAAATTGATAAATAACATATGCGAGGAGACAAGATGCAACCAAGTATGATGGGAAAGTATTTTTTAGCTCTCTTGCTGTTATGAACACTATGGATTGAGTGTGAGGCAAGAGGAGCTTGCTGAAATAGTTTTTCCTTGCTGTTATGAGCATTGTTGAGTAAGTGTGAGGCAAGAGGATCACTGTTGGAATTGAAGGACATTGCTGGGGAGGATTTTCCAAGTTCTCCCTCATGGATTCATGGTCAGGCTAGAGGGTGAATCAAGCAAGTGACTTTGGATTCCCTATTCTATGGTTGGGAGGAACATGGCTGTTACCTTTTTTGTCCTGCAGATTTGATTCAGATATGTTCATCTACCCCTCTCTATTATGAATGGCTATGTTTTATCCGATGTCATGTATGTATTAAGTCTGAACTGGAATAGTTTCCATTCTCTGTTTGAATGATTTGATATCTAAGGCATTATATTTAAATAGATCAGAACTGTGACAATGTCCATTTTCTGTTCAAATGTTTTTAACCATGTCATATTAAATCCGAACTGGAATAATTTTCATTCTTCATGTAAATGATTTTTCTGATGCATTATACTTGATTAAAACAAAACTATAACGATTCCCATTTTCTGATAGACGTGAATGAAATCTGTATTTATATAGATATTCGTAATACGTCTGTTGGAATGTTCACATCTGACTGTTGAATATATATATATATATATATATATATTTGTTTCGGAAGCACCTATGATTTTGTTATATACATAAATAAAGAAAGGGAGAGATTAGCGTCACTGGGGAAGAACCTTTCTATAGTCAAAGACCCAGAAGGCCGAATACAGATCCCATGGAACACCAGTATTTAATCACCAAACTCTTATGGAAGTGAAATTATATTTATGATGCACAGATCTAGTACTGTTGGTGTCTAATACACTAATTAAAGGAGTCTCTAAGTGATTATGATAGATATTACTTTATACAGAAAAAAATGTTTCCCTATTGTACCCTTTTATAGATTCTATGCGTATAAACTCATAAGTTTAGATTTTGGAATTCTCTTAGGTAAACGGATATTAAATCCTTCTACACCTACTGTTTTCACAGAATGGAAGTAAGAATACCAATACAAGGAAAAACTCTTAGAGTTATGAAAATAATATGAATTTCGGCATTCGGGACATGCTAGTTACATTTATGCAAAGTTCCCTTTCTTTTCCAAACCCCAAAACCCTGAAGTGTGAATCCCACATTCCTATCTTTTCGCAATTCAYAAGTTGTTGTGTAATGTACCTCAAAATTTACATATAATTTTTTTTTTTTTTTAATTGGGTACTTTGAGTTGATTCTGTGTCTTTAAAGTTTCAATCATTCATCAACCATAATGTTCAGCAGTTTTATTTCCTTTTACTTCTCTATCCTATTTAGCATATTGTCACCTCTCTCTATTTGGTATTGAGTTATATACAAACGTAGGTACATAGCTAGGTATCTCCTATTTCATTGCAACTTGGTATTATCTACTGTTTTTGTTTCCAAATCCCACTTTATGATAAGGAGATGTAGCTACTTAGAATCATTATCATATTAATGCAATGGTCATAGATGTAAGGCCTTGTAACATTCATTCTGATATATATACTGTTATAGGGTCTACAAGAAGAGGTTAACATTATTCAGAATACTTTTAAGCAGACATTGTTGGGTATAAAATCAGACACTAATTTGCACCATGAATTAAGGTGCGTAGAGGCTAAACTTAGTAAGGTTAGGTTACCATCGTGCCATTGGGAAATTCTATCAGTGCCTAACGATATTAGACTATCCACTTCGGATGGTAATGTGATGGCGGTTAGGTTCAACACATAACCAGTATCATAAGACTAAATGGTAACCCTACATAGGCTACCCTGTGTACCTTGTCATTAATATTCTGAGCAACTGATACAGGTCTGAACCATCTTGCCTTAAAGGCCTGTCTACAACATTTATGGTGTTCTGAGATGAGTCTATTCAGTTTAGTACTAGGCCTACATGCCCCAATGCAATGTCGACAACTTGCCATATTCACATGGCCCAAGTATGAATACCCCATCCCCATTACTCCATACGAAAGGTCATTCCAATGCTTTCACTTTCATTCTAGTTTTTAGTTTGGTGAAGGAGAAAGAAAAACATTTCAGACCATTTTCCATTTGGCTTTAGCATCGTGGTCCTGAGTTTGTGATTCGGCCCCTGTGCCTTATGGGTGGTAATCTTGGAAGGAATTTCTCGATGGGAAGCTCTTTGTGGGGTAAGTTTTCCGTTGTCTGTTCTTTTATTTATGCATTTAGATCTTTTCGTCTCATCAAGTAGGTCTCTGCATTCTATTGTTTCCCGGTCATTTCTTCGGTAGCATTCTCATTTTTTCTTCAAGGTTACTGTAAAAAGGAGTAGGTGGTACCCTAGCAAGGTTTATGTTTTTTCACAGTTTTATTCCCTTTCTCTATACTAGACTTCCTGTCTAGGCCAAGCTATTCTCTTCTTGTGGAGGAACTTATCATGGTGTCTGTTAGAAATGTGCATTCGAGATATCCTATTTTTGATTGAACTATGGATATTGGCCTGGTTTCCTCCATCGCTTGGTCTCTCAGATGACAGAGTGTCGTGTCTGGATTTCCCTTGTTTAAAATTTCTGTGTTTAAAATAGGTGTTCTCTAGTGTTATTATATCGATTAGAAGCGATGTTCTAATGGCCGTATGTGGTTTAATCCTTTATGTTCTTGTTTGAAAGGTCACATTGATTTTATATTTACCCTTACTTTAAGCTCCTTATACGCATATCATTCTTGCAATATTTCTTTGGATTAAAACTGGTATTCATCGCTAATGATGGGCCCCTTTGATGTCCGAGGGTACCCATCAGGGGGACACGAGCTCCTCTTCCCCTTTGGGTCTGGGAGGCACATGGTTAGCGTGATGGAAAAGGTTATGAAACCTTCTATTACAGTTAAGTACATCACTGGCCACTTTCTGATTACGTTTTCTATTCCTTAATTTAATCATATTATTCTTGTTGGATAAATTTTAATGTTTTCGCATTACGTTGTGCAGGTGTGGTCACGCCGAAGCATGATGACACTCTCTTCACTCCTTCAAGAGGTATTTGGGTTCCAACATAGTTCCCCTCTGTCTAATTCAAGTTTACTTGCACCGATGGTCAAGGCTATGTCCCGTTCCTAATGTTTGAAGATTTTTAGTTCCAAATTAGTTGATACAGGGTACGCCCTGATTTGTATAAACATTTCGGTACAAAGAAAAAATATGCCAAGCTTGCACCTGGTTCGAATTGTGATATTTAGACATTCGTTCTGTTTAAGTAATATGATCATTATGTTTTGAGTGATACTTTGTTGTGGATATGGGTTCAAATCTGTCACTTTCCGTGTTTAACACTTTCCTCGATATTTCTGAAAAAATGGTTTATTACAGATTCAAAGTATTTTCTGTGTTATTCTAGTTATTTTTCCAGAATTGAATATCACTGTTGATTATACAGTCCCTTCTCAAAATGATTCATCCATGCATAGTAGTATACCTAAAACTAGCATAGTGACAAGTGTGCCTAAGGGTTTTATTTTTCCACCAGGTTTGTGTGTTGACTTCCAAATTTCATTTATGCATTGTATAGTTATATTTCGATATAAAATTTGATTGGTAGGAGTTTGAAACTGAGTCTTGTTCCACCCATTTGAAGTTTGACTCATCAATCCAGTTGCATAGAATTTTTTGAAATATATTTGTCTGATTGAGATTGTAATAGGTCTAGATTTACAGAATTCATGTTTATTTTCTTTCCATATGCTTACTTTACTCCTTTATATCCGCAACATTGTCTTGCCCTGTTTAAACATGAAAACACCCTGGCTTCACTATACAAAATTATTGTTTACCCTCTGTTTTCTACTACAATTTTTAATCAAGCCTTTTATCAGTCCATTCACCAGAAATAAATAACATCTTTATTACGACAGAAATTTGTGGTTATACTGTAGGTGCGAATTTGCTTAACAGAGTCATCTCTAATTTACTATTATAACCATATTGATTTACATACACTCAAATCTTTTTGTAATGGATTATATGGAGTTTGTAGAATTATTTCCCTACTTATATGTTTATATATCTACCTAGTTCTTCCATATTTTGTTGTAGTCAGTTTACTCCAGGATCGTTATTCCACTGTTATAGAATTCCCATATAATAGATATATCTATTCATAAAAAAAATATCTATACATGTCTTGATGCATATCGAATAGTACCTCAGTGATATAGGGTGTATTTACTTTGAATTTGAATTGTATATTAACTAGAGTAGGCTCACTATATACTATAATCATTTACAAGAAGTATAATTCACCATAGACATGGGTACACATGACTTCACTCATGTTATGCAACCAATTTTATTTTCCTTTCGCTGAACAGAAAATTAATTAAGTAGATAGGGGTAGTCTTTGGTCAATTCTATTATGAGATTAATAAATTTACAGGTCTCATCTTACTGGTTAATACATTCAATTACCTCAATAATTACTCAACATAACATCTGAATAAATAAATCCATTTCTAGCTAACGACTAGGAAGTAAAATGATAGATCTTTCCACCACAACATTCAACCATAATTCATACATAGAAGCAAACAGATTGCAACACATGACATTTAACTAGGACAAGGTAGAGTTACATATCTAAATCAATTTTTTGGGAAGCCAAAGGGAACAACCACGTTCTCCCCAATCGTAGAATAGGGAAGCCAATCTACTTGCCCGATTCACCCCCTAGCCTGACCATGAATCCATGAGGGCGAATTGAAATCTCCTCTCCAGCAATATCCTTGAATTCTAGTAGAATCCCCCTTGCCTCACACTCACATAGTAGTGCTCATAACAACAAGGAAGATAAAATAAAATCAATAGTCTTCTTTCCCAACATACTTGGCAGCGTCCTGCCTCCTCACATATGCTATATATTAATTTGCCTAGGACTTTTCCCTCCCTTAGGAATTTTTGCAGCTTTCTAAATCCTTGATTTTCAGGGGCTATCAATGGCCAAATCACTGATTTTTCACTTGTAACAATTAGCCCAGAGTTAATTCCAATGTCTTCCCCACTCATGGAGTCATGGTGAGCTAAATTTAACACAGTTGTTCCATTTATCCTCCTGTAATCAATATAAAATATTTTGTTGTCATACAAGTGTCATAGTCAAATAGTTAGTCGGGTCAAATCAGGTCTCTGCCCAACAGTCATAATAATTAATTACAATCATCAAATTCAAAATTCAAAATTTCCATAAATGGCAAAAATTTTCCAAATTCGAATTTACTAAAAACAGAATGAATTTTCAACAGATTTAAATTTAATTTTTTTTTTTTTGGGGATGTCACATCCTTTCCCTCTTTAGTAAAACATTGTACTCAGTGTTCGTTCCTTTCCTAGAACAGGATTGGATGAGATTTCTGCAAATCTCCCTCCAACTCCCAAGTGGCCTCCTCAGGACTAAAGTGCGTCCATTGCACCTTTACCTGAGCGACGACTCTATTCCGAAGTGTTATTTCTCTCTGGTCCAGAATGCGTAGGGGTTCCACCTGGAACTCGATTTTGGGTTCCATATGCACCAATTTCCAATCAATCATATGAGTAGGGTCATGAATATACTTTTTTCGACAAAGAAATATGGAAAACATTATGAATTTTCAGATTAGCCGAGAGTGCAAGTTGGTATGCTATGGGTCCAATTCGAGCTAGTATCTCAAAGGGTCCAGAAAACCTGGGTGCCAGCTTGGCATAGCTTCCTAACTTCAACAAGATTCTTCGGGATTTGACCTTTGAATAAACATGGTCTCCCACCTGGAATTCCAAGTGTCTTCTCTTTTGATTTGCATATCTTTTCTGTCTATCCTGTACTTCTTTCAAATTCTGTTGTACCTTCCTTATTGTGTTTTCCATTTCTTGGAGAATCTCTGGTCCCACCATGAGTCTGTCATCTGGGTTATTCCAGCTAATTGGAGTTGTACATTTTCTGCCATACAGTATTTTGAAAGGGCTCAATTTAGCCAAAGTCTGGTATCCATTGTTATATGCAAATTCTACCAAGTGTAGATAGTCTTCCCATTTGCTCAGTTTTGTTCTTGCATACATGCAGAGCATATCCTCCACGATTTGATTTGTCCTTTCAGTTTGTCCATCCATTTGCGGGTGAGAACTCGTACTGAAATTCAAGTTAGTATTTATCCCTACAAACAATTCCTTCCAAAAGGCGGATGTGAATTTTATGTCTCTATCTGAAATCACCATTTTAGGAATACCATGCAGTCTAAAATTTTCTTTCATGAATATTTCAGCAATGTTTATAGCTTTAAAAGTAGAGTTTATATGAATAAAGTCTGTAGACTTACTAAGTTTATCGATTACAACCATAATAGAATTGTTCTGTTTCTGAGTTTTAGGCAAACCTGTTATAAAATCCAGCGATATGGTCGCCCACTTCCATTCTGGTACTGGTAATGGTTGTAATAGGCCAGCTGGATGTTGGTGTTTGGCCTTAACCTGCTGACAATCTTGGCACCTAGCCAAGTATTCTGCTATTTTTCCCTTCATATTAGGCCAATAAAATAGTTTTCTAAGTGTTGTTATCGTTTTTTAGTAACCTGGATGGCCAGAATACGATTTCTTATGCACTTCSTCCAAGACTGTTAATTTTAACTCTGCAGAATCTGGTAAATAAAGCTTGTTTTTAAATTGTAGTAGTCCCTTCTTGTCAATACTTAGATCTGTTTTATCTGAGTTTGGGGTATTGTTTTGTAATTMTGTCATTACCTTAGTGTGATTTTCGTCGTTAATACCTGCTGTGCTTATCCTTTGTTCCAGGTCACTTTCGGCCCTGCTGATACTTATCTCGAATATCCCATGGACTCTTCTGCCTAAAGTGTCTGGTACTTTATTTTCCTTACCCTTGATATGTCTGACCTCGAAGTCAAATTCACTTAAGAAAGATAGCCACCTTGCTTGTCTTGCATTAAGGTATGGTTGGTTAAACATTTATTTCACCCTGTTATTATCCGTTAATAGTAGGAATTTTCTGCCCATTATGTAATGTCACCACATTTTTAAGGCATGTATTACTGTTGCTAATTGTAAGTCATGAGTGACATAATTTCGCTCGTGTTCCTTTAATTTTCTGGACTCATAACAAATAACATGTCCTTCTTGAGTTAGGAAACCACCTAGTCCTTCTTTACTTGCATCCACACATACTATGAAGTCTTTATCGGGGTTTGCTTCCTTCAATATGGGTTCAATTGTCAATAATCCCTTCAGTTTGTTAAAGCTGTCTTGGCAATTTTCTGACCAGTTAAACTTGGTTCCTTTATTTTGTAATGAAGTAATAGGGTAGGCTATCTTGGAATACCCTTCTATAAACCTACGGTAATATCCAGTGATTCCCATTAATGACCTTATATCTGCTACATCCTTGGGCACTGACCATTCCATAATGGCTTTTGTCTTTTTCGAGTCTACGACAATGCCTTCTGCTGAAATCACATGTCCTAAATATTGTATTTCTTTCTGATAGAAGCCACACTTGTCAAATTTGGGGTACAGTTTGTGTTTCCTCAACGTTTGCAGAACTATCCTTAAGTGTTCATCATGTTCTTCTTCCATTTTTTAATAGACTAGAATATTGTTGATAAAGACAACCACGAACTTGTCTAAGTACTGACTGAAAATACTGTTCATCAGACACATAAATGTGGTTGTTGTGTTAGTGAGTCCGAAACGTATGACCATAAATTTGTAGTGTCCATACCTTGTCTAAAAAGTTGTTTTGCTTATGTACTTGTCTTTTATCCTAACTTGATGATAACCAGATCGTAAATCCAACTTTGAAAAGATCTTGGCCCCACCTACTTGATCGAACATATCATTTATCCTTGGTAAGGGGTATTTGTTCTTAATAGTCATTTTGTTCAGTTGTCTATAATCGATACATAGTCTTAGAGTACCATCTTTATTTTTCACAAAGAGGACTGGTGCCCCCCATGGTGAGACGCTAGGTCTGATATACTCTTTGTTCAATAATTCCTGTAACTGTATTTTTAATTATGTCAGTTCTGGTAGACTCATTCGATAAGGTGCCTTTGAGATAGGGGCTGAACCTGATAGTAGGTCGATGGAGAAGTCTATCTCTCTTATAGGAGGTAATTCTGGTATCTCATCCACAAACATGTCTCTGAAGTCATGTAGGACAACAAAATCTTCTAGTTTTGGCTTATCATCTTTTCCTAGCAGATTCGTTACTTGGATGGCATAAACTTGACATCCCTTCCTCATACATTTCTTGAGTTGCATTGTTGAAACTTGTCTGACTGATACCATTTTGGTATACCTTGGGTTGTTCTAATAGTACCAACATCATCCTTATAGCTAAGTATCTTTGTATAGAAATCTAGTACTGCTTTGTGTTGTTCCAACCAATCCATCCCCATAATCATATCATAAGATCCTAGTGGTAGGATGTTCAGATGGGTCTTTATATTTTGACCATCTAAGCTGAACTTACAATCTGAAACAAACTCAACTACTTTTCTTTTAGTACCAGTCACTAATTGTACAAGCCATGATTTTTCATGCTTCAGTTTCTTAAGTTTGTTTGACTCTACCACATTAGGTGTAATATAACTTAACGTAGCTCCAGGGTCAATTAAAATAGAAATTTGAGTATCATTGATTTTACCTTCGATTTCTACCACCGAGGACTGGTGGTCATCTTGTTGACCATCTATGGCTGCATTTATCTGATGTAGGCTTTTTCCCACATCTTCCCTCCGTCGAGGCTTCCTACAGATTATGAACAACAGTTCTATTTGTTGAACTCAAACATGGATAGTTCCTCCTTAGATGAGGCTCTCCACATTCCCAACACTTTAATGGCTCATGGGGGTTGTCTCCAAACTTCTTCATTCCCAGGTTTACCGGTTTACCACTACCTTGCATATTCGGATGGTTGGAGTGAAAATCCTTTCTCGGAAAACCTTTTGTTGTATTCCGATAAGGAGCTGGTTGGTACCCCTTCTTCCGCTGGTTCATTCGCTCTTGTTTCTTATCCTTCCAGTCTTTGGGAAATTCTACTTGTTGTTTATACTTATCGTAGCACATTCGTGCTTTCCTGAATACTTATCTCAAGGATTTGGGGTTGTCAAACTCAATTATGTCCTTGTAGGACTGTGGTAGACAGCTTAGAAATCATTGAATTTTTACCTTATCCTCACGGATGTACAGTACGAACCTTAGCAGTTCCAGAAATTTATTTATAAGGTCCTCCATTGCCATCTGTCCAAGTCGTAACTCATAGAACTCTTTTGTCTTCCTTTCATAGTAACTTTCTGAAAGGTATTGTTTCTTGAAATACTTTTTAAAGTCAGACCATTCCAACTGTTTCTCCTTTAGACCCTTGGCCAGTTTTAGATCCTGCCACCAAATGCTAGCCTTCCCTTTCATATTGTAGATGGCCATTCTGACCTTCATGTTGCTGGAATAGTTGTAGATCTGGAAGTATTTTTTGATTTCCAACAGCCATGCCTCAGCTTCTTCTCCTGTCTTGGATTCTCCATCAAAGGTAGCTGGTTTAATCTTTTTAAATTCTCCTTTGAGGTGGTCTACTTGTTTTCTTTTTCTTTCCTATTTAGTTTTTTCTTCAGCTGAAGGTGTTCCTTCCGATGAACTATCTCCTTTTTCTGTTTCCAGCCCTGATTTTTTGGAGGCCCTTTTGCTGACTTCCTCTTTGTGGTTATCGTCCTTTGGGATTTTCTTGGTCACTATACTATGTAGCAGGGCTTCATTTATCTCTTGCTGTTCCTGTTGTGCTTTTTCAATTTTTTATTGTCTGCTTTGAAAATCTGTAATTCAATAATAAGGTTCCTCATTGTTTCTAACACTTCTATGGGTGAGATTCTGTCACTGTTCTGTCTTGGATCTCTAGGGGGTCCTTGCTACGGGTTTTCTTCCATTCTGATTTCTACATCATCCTGAGATGCCATAATTAACACAAAACAGAAATAGCTTTCTATTTGTAACCATAAGATTTTTATTAGTTTTACATAAATCAGAATATATATACTAAGAAGCTATTGTGGCCCT
>JASDQU010737681.1:249313-261672 GCA_032191745.1 Picea mariana | reverse complement strand
AACCTTAGCAGTTCCAGAAATTTATTTATAAGGTCCTCCATTGCCATCTGTCCAAGTCGTAACTCATAGAACTCTTTTGTCTTCCTTTCATAGTAACTTTCTGAAAGGTATTGTTTCTTGAAATACTTTTTAAAGTCAGACCATTCCAACTGTTTCTCCTTTAGACCCTTGGCCAGTTTTAGATCCTGCCACCAAATGCTAGCCTTCCCTTTCATATTGTAGATGGCCATTCTGACCTTCATGTTGCTGGAATAGTTGTAGATCTGGAAGTATTTTTTGATTTCCAACAGCCATGCCTCAGCTTCTTCTCCTGTCTTGGATTCTCCATCAAAGGTAGCTGGTTTAATCTTTTTAAATTCTCCTTTGAGGTGGTCTACTTGTTTTCTTTTTCTTTCCTATTTAGTTTTTTCTTCAGCTGAAGGTGTTCCTTCCGATGAACTATCTCCTTTTTCTGTTTCCAGCCCTGATTTTTTGGAGGCCCTTTTGCTGACTTCCTCTTTGTGGTTATCGTCCTTTGGGATTTTCTTGGTCACTATACTATGTAGCAGGGCTTCATTTATCTCTTGCTGTTCCTGTTGTGCTTTTTCAATTTTTTATTGTCTGCTTTGAAAATCTGTAATTCAATAATAAGGTTCCTCATTGTTTCTAACACTTCTATGGGTGAGATTCTGTCACTGTTCTGTCTTGGATCTCTAGGGGGTCCTTGCTACGGGTTTTCTTCCATTCTGATTTCTACATCATCCTGAGATGCCATAATTAACACAAAACAGAAATAGCTTTCTATTTGTAACCATAAGATTTTTATTAGTTTTACATAAATCAGAATATATATACTAAGAAGCTATTGTGGCCCTRTTCAGGTCCAGTGTTGTAACCTTTTTTCTCTGATACCATATGTAATGTACCTCAAAATTTACATATAAAAATAAAATAAAATAAATTGGGTACTTTGAGTTGATTTTGTGTCTTTAAAGTTTCAGTCATTCGTCAACCATAATGTTCAACAATCTTATTGCCTTTTACTTCTCTATCCTATTTAACATATTGTTGCCTATTTCTATTCGGTATTGAGTTATATACGAACATAGGTACATAGCTAGGGATATCCTATTTCATTGCAACTTGGTATTATCTACCATTTTTGTTTCCAAATCCCACTTTATGATAAGGAGATGTAGCTACTTAGAATCATTATCATATTAATGCAATGGTCATAGATGTAAGGCCTTATAATATTCATTCTGATACATATATTGTTATAGCATCTATAAGAAGAGGTTAACATTATTTGGAATACTTTTAAACAGACACTGTTGGGTATAAAATTGGACACTAATTTGCACCATGAATTAAGGCACGCAGAGGCCAAACTTAGTAAGGTTAGGTTACCATCGTGCCATTGGGAAATTCTATCGGTGCCTAACGATATTAGACTATCCACTTCGGATGGTAATATGATGGCGGTTAGGTTCAACACATAACCAGTATCGTAAGACTAAACGATAACCCTACTTAGTCTACCCGGTGTACCTTGTCATTAATATTCTGAGAAAATGATAGAGGTCGGAACCATCTTACCTTAAAGGCCTATATGCAACATTTATGGTTTTCTGAGATGAGTCTATTTGGTTCACTACTAGACCTGCATGCCTCAATGCAATGTCGACAACTTGCCATATTCACATGGCCCAAGCACAAATACCCCATCCCCATTACTCCATACAAAAGGTCATTCCAACGCTTTCAGTTTCATTCTGGTTTTTAGTTTGGTGAAGGAGAGAGAAAAACATTTCAGACCATTTTCTATGTGGCTTTAGCATTGTGGTCCCGATTTTTTTATTCGGTCCCTGTGCCCGATGGGTGGTAAGCTTGGAAGGAATTTCTTGATGGGCAGCTCTATGTGGGGTAAGTTTTCCCTTGACTGTTCTTTTATTTATGCATTTGAATCTTTCTTTCTCATCAAGTAGGTCTCTGCATGATACTATTTCTCGGTCAGTTCCTCAGTAGCATTCTCATTTTTCTTCGAGGTTACTGTAAAAACGGGTACATGGTACCCTAGGAAGGTTTAGTTTTTTTCACAGTTTTATTCCCTTTGTCTATACTAGCCTTCCTGTCGAGGCCGAGCTATTTTATTCTTGTTGAGGAACTTATCATGGTGTCTGTTAGAAATGTGGATTTGGGATATCCTATTTTTAATTGAACTGTGGATATTGGACTAGTTTCCTCCATCGATTGGTCTCTTAGATGACAGAGTGTCGTGTCCGGGTTTCGCTTGTTTAAAATTTATGTGTTTAAAATAGGTGTTCTATAGTGTTATTATATCGATTAGAAGCATCATTCTAATGGCCATGTATGGTTTAATCCTTTCTGTTTATGATTGAAAGATCACATTGATTTTATATTTACCCTTACTTTAAGCTCCTTATATGCATATCATTCCTGCAATGTTTCTTTAGATTAAAACTGGTATTCATCACTAATKATGGGCCCCTTTGATSTGTGAGSGTACATATYAGAGGGACATGAGCTCCTCTTCCCCTTTTGKTYTGGGAGGCACACAGTTGGTGYGATGGTGAAGGTTATGAAAYCTTWTACTACAGTTAAGTACATCAAYGACCCCTTTCTGATTACATTTTTTGKTCCTTAATTTAATCATATTATTCCTGTTGGATCAATTTTAATGTTTTCCCATTACTTTGTACAGGTGCGATCACTTCGAAGCATGATGACGCTCTCTTCACTCCTTCAAGAGGCATTTGGGTTCCAAAACAGTGCCCTTCCGTMTAATTCAAGTTTATCTACACTGATGGTCAAGGATATGTCCCGTTCCTAATGTTTGAACATTTTTAGTTCCAAGTTGGTTGATACAAGGTATGCCCTGATTTGTATAAACATTTTGGTACGAAGAAAAAATACACCAAGATTGCACTTGGTTGGACTTGTGATATTTAGACAGTCATTCTATTTAAGTAATATGATCATTATGTTTTGAGTGATAATTTTTTGTGGATATGGGTTCAAATCTGTCACTTTCCGTGTTTAACACTTTCCTCGATATTTCTGAAAAAATGGTTTATTACAGGTTCAAATTCTTTTCTGTGTTATTCTAGTTATTTTTCCAGAATTGAATCTCATTGTTGAGTATACAGTCCCTTCTCAAAATGATTCAGCCATGCACAGTAGTATACCTAAAACTAGCATAGTAACAAGTGTGCCTAAGGGTTTTGTTTTTCCACTGGGACTGTGTGTTGACTTCCAGATTTCGTTTATGCATCGTATACTTATATTTCGATATAAAATTTGTTTGGTAGGAGTTTGAAACTGAGTCTTATTCCACCCATTTGAAGTTTGATTCATCAATCCAGTTGCATAGAATTTTTCGAAATATATTTGTCCGATTGAGATTGTAATAGGTCTAGATTTCTAGAATTCGTGTTTATTTTCTTTCCATATGCTTACTTTAATCCTTTATATCCGCAACATTGTCTTTCCCTATTTAAAAATGAAAACACTGTGGCTTCACTATACAAAATTATTGTTTACCTTCTGTTTTCTACTACAATTATTAGTCAAGCCTTTTATTAGTCTATTCACCAGAAATAAATAACATCTTTATTATGACAAAAATTTGTGGTTATACAGTAGGTACACCTTTTCTTAACACAGTCATCTCTAATTTACTATTATAACCATATTGATTTACCTACACTCAAATCTTTCTGTAATGGATTCTATGGAGTTTGCAGAATTATTTCCCTACTTATATGTTTATATATCTACCTAGTTCTTCCATATTTTGTTGTAGTCAGTTTACTCCAGTGTCATTATTCCACTGTTACAGAATGCCCATATAATATATATATCTGCTCATAAAAAAAATACCTATACAGGTATTGATGCATATCKAATAGTAGCTCAGTGATATAGGGTGTATTTACTTTGAATTTGAATTGTATGTTCACTATAGTAGGCTCACTATATACTATAATCATTTACAGGAAGTATAATTTACCATAGACATGGGTACGCATGACTTCACTCACATTATGCAACCAATTTTATTTTCCTTTTTCTCAACAAAAAATTAATTAAGMAGATAGGGGTAGTCTATGGTCCATTATATTATGAGATTAGTAACTTTACAGGTCTCGTCTTACTAGTTAATACATTCAATGACCTTAATAATTACTCAGCATCAAATTTGAATAAATAAATCCATTTCTAGCTAACTACTAGGAAGTAAAATGATAGATCTTTCCACCAAAACATTCAACCAAAATTCATACATAGAAGTAAACAGATTGCAATACATGAAATTTAACTAGGATAAGGTAGAGTTACATATTTGAATCAAATTTGTAGGAAGACAAAGGGAACAACCGTGTTCCTCCCAACCATAGAACAGGGCAGCCAATCTACTTGCTCGATTCACCCCCTAGCCTGATCATGAATCCATGAGGGTGAATTGAAATCTCCTCTCCAGCAATATCCTTGAATTCCAGTAGAATCCCCCTTGCCTCACACTCACACAATAGTGCTCATAACAACAAGGAAAAAAAATAAAAATCAATAGTCTTCTTTCCCAGCATCCTTGGCAGCATCCTGCCTCCTCACATATGCTATTTATTAATTTTTCTAGGACTTTACCCTAGCTTGGGGATTTTCGCAGCTTTCTAAATCCCCGATTTTCAGAGGCTGCCAATGGCCAAATCACTGATTTTCCACTTGTAACAATCAACCTAAAGTTAATTCCAATGTGTTCCCCACTCATGGAGTCATGGTCAGTTAAATTTAACACGACTGTTCCATTTGTCCTCCTGCAATCAATATAAAATATTTTGTTTTCATACAAGTGTGATAGTAAAATATTTAGTCAGGTCAAATCAGGTCTCTATCCAACAATCATAATAATTAATTACAATCATCAAATTCAAAATTCCGAATTGCCATAAATGCCAAAAATTTTCCAAGTTTGAATTTAGTAAAAACAAAATGATTTTTCAGCATATTTAAATTTCAAAAATATTTAATTTTTTGGGGGATGTTACATGTTGTATGTTAGATGTTGACTTTTGAAACCTTCAAACCCTAAAGCCCGAAATATTGAGGTGGTGGTCCCACATCCTTTCACCTTTTAGAATTCAGGAGTTGTTGTGTACTGTTGTTTGGTATTTGAAACCCCGAAACCCCGAATCCCGAAATCCCGAAGTGTTGGTCCCACATCCTTTCACCTTTTGGAATTTAGGAGTTGTTTTGTATTGTTGTTGGGTATTTGAAACCTAAAACCCCGAGTCCCAAAATCCTGAAATGTTACTTCCCCATTCCTTTCCGCAATTTTGGGAATTTTTTGTGTTTGATAGCATTTCGGAAGTTTGTTTATGTTGAGGTTTGGGCACTGGAACTCACGGAGTCCCAAACCCTAAAATCTAGAAATACGGGTCTCACATTTCCTCTTTGCATTATGGAAGTTTGTGTATGTTGATGTTGGGCACTGGAACTTGCGAAGTTTCGAACCCCGAAATCCTGAAATGCGGGTCTCACCTTTCCTTTTTCGCATTTCGAAAGTTTTTTTATGTTGATGTTGGACACTAGAGCTCGTGATTTCCCGAACCCCAAAACCCCAAAATGTGGGTCTCACCTTTTCCACATTTTGGAAGTTCGCATATGTTGTTGTTTGGGCACTTGAACTCACGAAGTTCCGAACCCTGAAACTCCGAAGTGCTAGTCCAACCTTCCCTTTGTTTCGCATTTCATAGTTTTGTATCTGTTGATGTTTGGCTTCTGTACTCATGAAATCCTGAACTCTAAAATCCCGAAGTGATGGTCACCTTTAATGATTTCAGGAGTTGTTGTGTGTTTTTGTTAGCCGTTGTGTTCGTGAAATCTCGAACTCCGAAAATCCCGAAGTGATGGTCACTTTTCACAATTTAAGGAGTTGTTGTGTGTTTATGTTAGCTGTTGTATTTGTGAAATCCCAAACTCTGAAATACTGAAATGCTGGCCACCTTTCACAATTTCGGGAATTGTTGTGCATTGATGTTGGATGTTGTACCTCACGAAATCCCGAACTTCAAAATCCCAACATGCTGGTCACTTTTCGCAATTTCGGGAGTTGTTGTGTGTTGATTGGAGAATCTTCCTCCCGACCAGAGGTATGGAAGTAACAAACATGTTTACAAGTCGCTCGTATAGTTAAATCTATGCTGGTGTTATAGGCATCATCAAATAAGAAAATATTGGTAATTTTTAGAAGACTTTAAATAACATTGAAGGGAGGAGTATACACTTATTGTATCACCAGGTAGGAATTTTCAAGCTGCATAGTAAAGACAATCAATGACAGTAAGGTCTCTAACAAACTTTCAAACTCAAGCTTTATAACAGAAGACTTAATTGCGTGAATCTCGAAACTATGCAAGGATAATTGTACAAACAAATATATTTTTTTGTGATAGTTTTTGAGGTACATTACATATGGTATCAGATAAAATGTTACAACACTAGGCCTAAACAGGGCCACATTAATTGCTTAGTATATATTCTGATTTATGAAAAAAAAAAACAAACTAATAAATCTTGTGGATTACAAACATAAAGTTTTTCTGTTTTGTGTTGAATAATGGAAACTCAAGAAGGTGCATAAATCAGGGTGGAAGAGAATCTGCAGCAAGGACCTTCTGGAGATCCAAGAAAAAACAGTGATGGAAGTTCACCCACGGAGGTGTTGGAAACAATGAGGAACCTTATTGTTGAACTATAGGTTTTTAAGGCCGACAATAAAAAATTGAAGAAGGCACAACAGGAACATCAAGAGATAAATGAAGTCCTGCTGCATAGTATAGTAACCAAGAAAAGCCAAAACGATGATAAACCTGAGGAAGAGGTCAGCAAAAGGGCCTCCAAGAACTCTAGTGCGAAAACAAAAAAAGGAGACAGATCATCTGAAGGGACACCTTCAGCTGAAGACAAAACCATACAAGACCAAAAAAGAAAGCAAACAAACAAACTTGAAGGAGAATTTAAAAAGATTAAACCAACTACTTTTGATGGAGAATCTAGGATAGGAGAAGAAGCCGAGGCATGGTTGTTGGACATAAAAAAATACTTCCAAATCTACAAGTATTCCAGTAACATGAAGGTCAGACTAGCCATCTACAATATGAAGGGGAAGGCTAGCATTTGGTGGCAGGACCTAAAATCGGCCAAGGGCCTAAAAGAGAAATAGTTGGAATGGTCCGACTTTAAGAAGTATTTTAAGAAACAATACCTTTCTGAAATCTATTATGAAAGGAAGATGAAAGAATTTATGTGTTACGACTCAGAAAAATGATGATGGAGGACCTTATAAATAAATTTATGGAACTACTAAGGTTCATACCATACATCTGGGAGGATAAGGTAAAAATCCACTGATTCTTAAGTTGTTTACCACAGTCCTACAGGGACAGAATTGAGTATTGACAACCCCAAATCCTTGAGTGAGGCATTTAGGAAGGCATGAATGTGTTATGAATAGTATAAATAGTGGGTATAGTTTCCCAAGACCTGGAAGGATAAGAAGAAATATGGAATAAACCAACAAAAGAAGGGATACTAGCCAACTCCTTATTGGAATGTAGGAAAAAGATTCCCAAGGAAGGATTTTCACTCCAATTATCTGAATACACAAGGTAACGGTAAACCGGTAAACCTGGGAATGAAGAATTTTTGGGACAACTCCCATGAGCCATTAAAGTGTTGGGAGTGTGGAGAGCCTCATCTAAGGAGGAACTGTTCATATTTCATTACAACAAACAGAACTAGTATTCACAATTTACAGGAAGCCTCGACAGTGGGAGACATGGGCAGAAGTTTGGATCGGACAAATGCAGCCATAGATGGTTGAAAAGCTGAACAACAGTCCTCGGTGGTAGAAATTGAAGGTAAAATCCATGACACTCGAATTTCTATTGTAATTGACCTTGGGGCTATGTTAAGTTATATTACTCCTGAGGTAGTAGAGTTGAATAAACTTAAGAAACAAAAGCATGAAAAATCTTGGCTTCTATAACTAGCAATAGGTATTAAAAGAAAAGTAGTTAACTTTATTTCTGATCTTGAGTTCATCTTAGATGGTCAAAAGATAAGGACCAATCTGAACATCCTACCACTAGGATCTTATGATATGATTATCAATATGGATTGGTTGGAATAACACAAAGCAGTACTAGACTGTTATACAAAGATACTTAGCTACAAAGATAATTTTGGCACTGTTAGAATAGCCCAAGGCATACCAAAACATGTGTCAATTAGACAAGTATCAGTGATGCAATTCAAGAAATGCATTAGAAAGAGATGTCAAGTTTATGCCATCCAAGTAACGAATCTATTAGAAAAAGAAGATAAGCCCAAATTAGAAGACTTTGTTGTCCTATGTGAATTCAAAGAAATGTTTGTTGATGAGATACTAGAACTACCTCCTAGGAGAGAAATAGATTTCTCGATAGACTTACTACATGGATCAACCCCTGTCTCAAAATCACCCTACCGAATGAGTCTACGAGAGCTGACAGAAATAAAAATACAATTACAAGAATTGTTCGATAAAGAGTATATCAGACCAAGTGTCTCGCCATGGGGAGCACCAGTCCTCTTTGTGAAAAAAAAAGATGGTACTCTAAGACTATGTATTGATTATAGAAAACTAAACAAAGTGACCATTAAGAACAAATAACCCTTACCAAGGATAAATGATCTGTTTGATCAAGTTGGTGGGGCCAAGATCTTCTCAAAATTGGATTTATGATCCAGATATCATCAAGTTAGGATAAACGACCATGACATAAACAAAACAGTTTTTTTAACAAGATACAGACACTACGAGTTCACAGTCATACCTTTTAGACTCACTAATGCAACAACCACATTTATGTGCTTGATGAACAACATTTTTAGCCAGTACTTAGACAAGTTCATAGTAGTATTTATCGATGATATTCTGGTCTATTCTAAAATGGAGGAGGAACATGATGAACACTTATGAATAGTTCTCCAAACATTAAGGAAACACAAACCATATGAAAAATTCAACAAATGTGATTTTTATCAAAAAGAAATACAATATTTAGGACATGTCATCTCCTCAAAAGGTATTGTCGTTGACCCAGAGAAGATAAAAGCCATTATGGAATGTCTAGTACCTAAGGATGTGGCAGACATCCAGTCATTCATGGGAATCGCCAGATATTATCGCAGATATATAGAAGGGTTCTCCAAGATAGCCTACCCTATCACATCATTACAAAAGAAAGAGACCAAGTTTAACTGGTCGCAAAAGTGTTAAGACAGTTTTAACAAGCTAAAAGAATTATTGACATCAACGCCCATTTTGAAGGTAGCAAACCCAGATAAAGACTTCACAGTATGCATTGATGCAAGTAAAGAGGAACTAGGTGGTGTTCTAATTCAGGAAGGGCACGTGATTTGTTATGAGTCCCAGAAATTAAAGGAACACAAGCGGAATTATGTCACTCATGAAATAGAATTGGCAGCAGTAATACATGCCTTAAAAATGTGGCTATACTATATAATGGGCAGAAAATTATTACTATTGACCGATAATAGCGGAGTGAAATATTTGTTTAACAAACCAGAACTTAATGCGAGACAAGCAAGGTGGCTAGCCTTCTTGAGAGAATTCGACTTCGAGGTGAGACATATCAAGGGTAAGGAAAATAAAGTAACAGATGATTTAAGCCACAGAATCTATGTGTTATTTGAGATAAATATCAGCAGGGAAGAAAGTGATCTGGAACAAAGAATAAAAACGACAGGTATTAACGACGGAAATTACACTAAGTTGATGGCAGAATTACAAAACAGTATAACAAACTCAGATGAACCGGATATGAGTATCGACAAGGAGGGACTATTAAGATTTAAAAACAGACTTTACATACCAGATTCAACAGAGATAAAATTAATTATTTTAGACGAAGTGCCTAAGAAACCGTATTCTGGCCATCCCGACTACCAAAAAACAATAACAACACTCATAAAACTATTTTACTGGCCTAACATGAAGGGAGAAAAAATAGAATATTTGGCTAGGTTCCAAGATTGTTAGTAGGTTAAGGTCGAACACCAGCATCCAGCCGGCCTATTACAACCATTACCGGTAGTAGAATGGAAATGGGAGACCATATCGGTGGACTTTATAACAGGTTTGTCTAAACTCAGAAACAAAATGATTCTATCATGGTTGTAATGGATAAACTAAGTAAGTCAACACACTTTGTTCCTGTAAATTCTACTTTTAAAGATATTAACATTACTGAAATATTCATGAAAGAAATTTTTAGACTACATGGTATTCCTAAAATGGTGATTTAAGATAGAGACGTAAAATTCACATCTGCTTTTTGGAAGGAATTGTTTGCATGGCTAACTACTAATTTGAATTTCAGTACGAGTTATCATCCACAAATGGATGGTCATACCAAAAGGACAAACCAAGTCATAGAGGATATGCTCTAGATGTATGTAAGAAAAAAATCAAACAAGTGGGATGACTACCTACACTTGGTAGAATTTTCATATAACAATGGGTACCAAACTTCAGCTAAGTTGAGCCCTTTCGAAATACTGTACGACAAAAAGTGTACAACTCCAATTAGCTGGGATAACTCGGCTGACAGACTCATGGCTGGACTAGGGATGCTCCAAGAAATTGAGAACGTGGTAAGGAAGGTACAATAGAACTTGAAAGAGGCACAAGACAGACAGAAGAGCTATGCGGATCAGAAAAGAAGACACTTGGAATTTCAAATGGGAGACCATGTTTATTTGAAGGTCAAAGCCCAAAAAATCTTGCTAAAGTTGTGGAACTATGCCAAGATGGCACCCAGGTTTTGTGGGCCCTTCGAGATACTAGCTCGAATTGGACCCGTAGCATATTAGCTTACACTTCCAGCTAATATGAGAATTCAGAATGTATTTCATGTTTCTTTGCTGAAAAAGTATATTCATGAATCTACTCATATGATTGATTGGAACTTGGTGCAGGAGGAACCTAAAGGCAAGTTCCAGGTGGAACCCTTGCGCATTCTAGACCAGAGAGAAATATAACTTCAGAACAAAGCAGTTGCTCATGTAAAGGTGCAATGGAAGCACTTTAGTCCTGAGGAGGCCACTTGGGAATTGGAAGGAGATTTGAGGAGATCTCATCCAATATCGTTCCAGGAAAGGAAAGAACACTGAGGACAGTGTTTTACTGAAGGGGGAAAGGATGTGACATCCCCCAAAAATAAAATATTTTTATTTTTGTGTGCTGGAAATTTATTTCCGTTTTTGACAAATTTGAATCTAGAATTTTTTTTCCATTTATGGCAATTCTGAATTTTGAATTGAGTAATTGTATTTAATTATTGTGACTATTGGGAAGAGATCTACTTGGACTCAACTAACTATTTGACTATGACACTTGCATCATAACAGAATATTTAGATTAATTACAGGAGGACAAATGGAACAACCATGTTAAAATCAGCTGACCATGACTCCATGAGTGGGGAACATGTTGGAACTGCCTCTAGGATGATTATGAGAAGTGGAAAATCAGATATTTGGCCATTGGCAGCCCCTGAAAATTAGGGATTAAGAGAGATACGAAAATCCCCAAAGGAGGGAAAAAGACCCAGGCAAAAATTGATAAATAGCATATGCAAGGAGGCAAGACGTGGCCAAGTATGCTGGGAAAGGATTTTGGAGCTCTCTTGCTGTTATGAACACTATGGATTGAGTGTGAGGCAAGAGGAGCCTGCTGAAATAGAATTGTCTTACTGTTATGAGCACTGTTGAGTAAGTGTGAGGCAAGAGGATCACTGTTGGAATTGAAGGACATTGCTGGGGAGGAGTTTCCAAGTTCGCCCTTATGGATTCATAATCAAGCTAGGGGGTGAATTGGGCAAGTGACCTTGGCTTCCCTATTCTATGGTTGGGAGGAACGTGGTTGTTCCCTTTTTTGTCCCACAGATTTGATTATGATATGTTGATCTACCCCTCTGTATTATGAATGGCTATGTTTTATCCGATGTCATGTATCTATTAAATCCGAACTATAATAGTTTTCATTCTCTATTTGAATGATTTGATATTTGAGGCATTATATTTAACTAGATTGGAACTGTAATGATGCCCATTTTCTATTTGAATGTTTAATGATGTCATATTAAATCCGAACTGGAATAATTTCCATTCTTTGTCTGAATGATTTTTCTGATGCGTTGTACTTGAATAGAATGAAACTGTAAGGATCCCCATTTTCTGATAGATGTGAATGAAATCTGTATTTATATAGATATTTGTAATACGTCTGC
>JASDQU010737681.1:205847-242237 GCA_032191745.1 Picea mariana | reverse complement strand
TAAAGATATTTTTGAATCTCTAATAAAAATATACGAAGGAAGGAACATCAACCGAAAGATGAACCTAAGATCTGAATTGAAGAATACCAAGATGCAGAAAGGAGAAATGATTCAAGAATATTTCTCCCAAATATCAGAAATTAAAGAATAGTTAAAAGCGATTGGAGACACCATAGATGAAGACAAATTTGTAATGATGGCCCTAAATGGTCTTACAAGAACTTGGGATGCTTTCATCTAGACTATATGTGCCAGAAAGGAGAAACTGCAGTTTGAGAGCCTATGGGAAGAATGCATCCAAGAAGAGACAAGGGTAGCTAACCATGAAGAACTACTAGAATGGGATGATGATCAAGCCCTAGCTACTCATAAAAAAGGAGGAAGGAAGAAACCCTACTTCAAAAGGGAAACTCATAGAGAGCCTCAACCATCAAACAAATTCAATAACAAAGAACCTCATCCAAGAAGTTTTTAGAAGAAAGGATAACGCAAGGGAAGAGATCTCCCATCCATACAATGCTATCATTGTGATAATATGGGACACAAGGTGAATTCTTTTCTATTCAGAAGAGAAGAATACAAGAGGAAGCACAAGAGGCAACATCCCCACATAGTCCAATATGAAGAACCACCTATGAAGATGTTTAAGGACCATGTCTTGATCTCGGCCCTCTCAGGATCTGTATCACCTGGAAAGGACACATGGCTCATTGATAGCAGTGCATCAAAACACATGACAGGTAAGAAAATTACTCTCTCTTGTATTTCATAAAAGAAGTTTTCTCAAAAATTGACACTTGGAGATGATTACCAATATACCATCAAGGGAGTGGGAGAATCAAACTACAAGCTAGATTCAGAAAACTCAATAATGATGAAGGACATACTCTATGTACCAAGCTTGAAGAAGAACTTACTTTCCATATCAGCTTTAGATAAGAAAGGCTATAGAGTTTCCTTCATAGATGGAGAATTTCTTATGTGAGCTAAAGGAGAAACGATAAATGAAGCAATCGTCATCGAAAATGAAGAAAATGGCTTATATAAGCTGAAGGGTCACCCATAAATTTCCATGACCCATGCCATCGAAAACTCATGAAAACTTTGGCATAGAAGATTAGCCCACATCAACTACAAGGCACTACCATACATATGCAAAGCTGTCATAGGTTTACCAGAACTCAAGGTCGATCAAGAAGGCATATGAAATGGATGTGTGCAAGGGAAGAATATACAGAACCCTTTTCCAAAAAGGGACAGCAAAGTGGAAGGAGTACTGGAACTCATTCACTTAGATGTGTGTGGCCCAATTCCATCATCCTCCATTAGCAAGTATGTATACTATGTATCATTCATTGATAACTATTCTCGCAAGACCTAGATATATTTCTTGAAATCTAAAGATGAAGTATTCAGTAAATTCAAGGAATTCAAAGCCATGATAGAGAATCTTTCTGAAAGAAATATTAAGATACTCAGGTCAGATAATGGAGGAGAATATACCTCAAAAGAGTTTGTGAACTTCTACAGATATGTTGGGATCAAGAGGGAACTCACTACTTCCTATAATCCTCAACAAAATGGTGTAGTTGAATGGAAGAATAGAACAATTATGGAATTTGTAAAGACCATGATCCATGATCAAGATCTTCCTATGTGATTATGGGCAGAAGCAGCAATGGCAGCTGTTTATGTGTAGAACCAATTATCCCATAGCGCACTTCGGTTCAAGACCCCAGAAGATATGTTCATAGGAAAGAAGCCAGAGGTAAGCCATCTCAAAATATTTGGTTGTATAGTGTTTATTCATATACCGAAAGAGAAAAGAAACAAGCTGTAACCCTTCGAAAAGAAGGGAATATTTGTGGGATACTGAGAGGTCTCCAAGCCCTTCATAATCTACATACCTGGTCACCACCACATTGAGATTAGCAGGGACATGACCTTTGATGAACAAGAAACACTTAAGAAATCAAGAAGATGCCATCTTGAAGAAGTATATGAAGAGGAACCTGTAAATCCTAGGATTGTAGAATCTGTGAGGGAAGTTCCCAGAGCTACAGAACTAGTAATGGAAGTCATAAATTCCCCTGATGAGGAGACTACTGAATACCACGATATAACAGAAGTTCAAGAACCTCCTCCAATGACCTTCTCCCATAAAATAAAGCCTGCTTGGGCAAGAGAGCTTATTCAAGATGGAGAGAAGTATGGTGTTCCAGAAGGAACCTTGAGACAGGTGAAAATACCAAAGCCATTCTTCAGTTACACGGCTTTGATGTGTGATCTCCTAGATGAGGAGCCTACATGCTTTGAAGAAGCCATTTTAAAGAAGGAATGGGCAGATGCCATGACAGAGGAATACCAATCCATAATAAAGAATGATGTATGGAAAATAGTTCCCAGACCAAAAAGTAAGGATGTGGTGTCATCAAAATGGCTCTTCAAAATAAAACATGCCACTGATGAAGGTATTGAGAAATATAAAGCAAGATTTGTCGCTCATGGCTTTTCCCAGAAAGAAGGCATTGACTATGAAGATACATTCGGTTCTATGGCCAGATACACTTCAATTAGGACCATCACAGCTCTTGCAACTAAGATGAAGTGGAAGCTACATCAGATGGATGTGAAGACATCTTTCCTAAATGGTGTCATCGAAGAGGAAGTGTATATAGAGCAACCCCAAGAATTTGAGGTTGAAGACAGGAGGTCTCATGTCTGCAGATTGAAGAAAGCCCTATACGGATTGAAGAAAGCCCCTAGAGCTTGGTATGGCCATATAGATAGTTTATTGATGAGCTTAGGCTTTACCAAGAGTAAAGTAGACTCAAATATCTATTTATTGGATTAATCGGTAGGTGTAGACACTAACATATCTCCCTAGATACACTTGGATCTAGAACAAAACAGGACAGGACATGACTCTTTCCCTAAGTTATGAACATTGGATTAGCTAATAGGGAGGAACAAGTAACATACCTTGGTATCGCTTCCTAGGGTCTTTGTTTCTCCCGCTTCACTTCGGTGCTCTTGTGAGGTCAAGACCAAGACAACACAAACCAACCAAAGTGAATATAGCAAAATATATTCAATCGTCAACTTATGTGTATGATTAAGAAATTACACAATAAACTAAGAATGCCTTTATGAGAAAAGGACATGCCACTGTATCATATTAATCAAAAGTAGAATATACAACCTGATCGCCTTGATGTCGCAAGCTTCCTTTCGGTGGGTCTTGGCTCCAACACACACACTTGCTCGATCCTTGTATGAAGAAGATCCAATTCCTCTTGATAGACTTGCTAGAGTCTCCAAGCTCCTGTTCAAGATAGGTCCTTCACACAATTCTTTCACCAATTCTCCAATGAATCTTGCTTAACCTTTTCCATGAGAATCCTATCAATATAGAGGAGAGGATGAGATGGTTACTTGGATAAGAATTATCCCACAATATCAGGGAAACTAGTAAAAGGATAACCATTCGAATGCCAACCCATTCTTCTAGAAGATTCCCTTCTAGAACCATTGAGACTTCATCTTTTTCCAAGATTGAGAGAAAGTTCGCAACCTAGCTATGTAGCACAGTGTGAGAAGTTCGCACCCTAGCTGACGGTAGCCTACAAGAATGGGTCATTCTCTCACCCTAGGATATGAGCAACCTGTGAACTCTCTTCAAAAGTATGTTTTCTGGGAAAAGACGAATGTCACTTTTCTCAAGAGAAAAGCTCTTATTAGGAGCATGAATACACCATCATCAATACATCATCAATATGACCAAAATCATGGGTAACATAATTCCCCCCAAAGTATGAGGCTGGAATCACTGACAACCGAAATACTTTGTAAATTGCGTGTGTGTGTATGTCAGAAACCAAGAGGGCATCTAATTGGAATCTTACGAACAACCAAGCATCTGCAGAATATTATATTAATTCTAAGGTAGCATTCCCATACTCAGATCACAAATGGATGACATTATAAGCATAGACCATGGCCACCAATCATACACTATGGATCCATGTCATCAAAATATAGCATAGCCACCAGGAATACACTGTGGATCTATACGAGAAACTTCAAATTGAGACGACATAGCCACGAAACATACAAAGTGGATCTATGTGTCACCAATTATACATATTCCATCACAACCTGGTAAAAGAGATGATATCCAGGTTCTTCAATCTCGTTGCCCAAAAGTACAAATCTAACCATGTGATTACATGTGTTGAAGTCGAATATGGTAGAAACCACTTGATTATTGGTCATTGATGAAACCGTTAACAAGTGTGAGGGAAATCACCATTAATGTCAGTGACTCCCAAGGTACTCTAGTACAATCCTTCGAATGTGAATGAATTAGTTGAGGTTGAACATTCGACGGAATCTTTCGATCAGGGGTCAATGATGTAAATCCACTGTCAAAAGCGAGGAAACCTGCCATTGAGGCATGCAAGTTCCAAGGTACCAAAGAATTTCTAAGTCTTGTTTCCGGATAATGAGCTGAAGTCGATGGAACAAAAATCATCACAGAAGGGCCTTGATGTATCCCCCATCAATGACATGAAATAAGTAACATATTTTGAAGGTGAAACAGAGTATGATGTAAGTTGGACCAAACACAGGGAAGGCCGACACGAAGAGAATGGACAATTGCAGATGGCTGACTCAATAGAGGTTTTGAACTTCTCTTGAACATATGAACGACATGACCAATGATTTGGTAGCATTGACTTAAAGATGACACAGGTTCTGACCTTGTAGAAAATCGAATAAGAGACAAATGGATTTCCCAAACTAGCTTCAAATAATGAATAGGGGGGTTTCATGTTCAAGAGCAACACTTACTGCCAATTAATATGAATACGAGAACACATCCCTTTCCCAAATTTTTCCCCACCATTTCTGGCGAGTACCTCTTTATTTTTACACAAGCTTGAGGAGGATAACATATGCTTGTTGATATAAGCTTATCCTTCAGATGAGTCCTTTGGAGTATTTTTAACAAACCCTAGGAAGGAGGGGTTCGGTCCCATTACAGGTTTGTCGATGTTTATTTAACGAGTCCAAAGATAGAAAACTCGAAGGTTTTTCATGATTATGGAGTCTGGAAAAACACTTAAAAGAGAACTCTCTCAGTTCCTTTTTCATAAAATAGTCTAATGAGACCGAAAAAGAGATAAATTATCGCCCAACATATGATTTCTTCAAATACTTTAACAAGCATGAAAATAGCAAGGTCGCTCGGCTATATTTTCATGTTTAGAGAGTCTGAAAAGAGATTAAAGAGGACTCCAAGGGGGTTCTTTTTTCGTATAACCTTGTTGAGCCCAAAAAAGTGATAAAAGTGTGCTCGATCACGTTCTCATTTATTTTCAAGCGTGAGAACGGACAAAGACCAAGCTCGAGGTTTTGTACAAAAACCATAAAAAACAATCAAAACATGTGATGAAGAAGAAAAATATATCCGCATCCCTGTGCATGAACATCAAAGTCATTACGCCTGCAAAATTTGTACTCAAAAAGGAATTAGGAATTAGGTTTTTAATAAATAAATTATTATAAAATCCAATAACATGGTAAAAATAAATAGAAAGAAGTAAAAACTCTTTTTACCATATCATTTTATCTTTACCAATATTTGAACCCCAAAACCCCTCTTTTACCCTTGAAATTCGATGTCAGAATGCGAGAGTTACGAGCATCCATTCGACAAACCGTCAACGGTAGTAAGGTAGGCTCTTTGTCCTCTACCTTTTCATGGTTTAATTTTTCATTTTCATTCGCAAAAAACACCGTTTTGAGTTTGTTTTGGGGGCTATTATTGCACCCAACCATTCTCGCAGGTGAGACACACGGGACCTGCGAGAATGGGTCATTCTCGTAGGTGAGCCCAAAGGCGCCTGTGAGAACCTGACACTGTGCCTAAAGGGCACCTGCAAGAACCATAAAGTGTAAAACTTTTTTGAAGTTTTTCTCAATGAAAAGATACCAAATATTGAATAGAGTTATTGATCTTCTTCTTGTGATTCTTATGCAGGTATTTGGCCATCACCATGGTTCTGGAATGGCGTGAAAGGGAGAACGAAGAAGATAATTCCATTGCCGAAAATCATTCCCCCACCGTTGCTGCTTTGCGAAACTCTAGTCTTCTAAAGTTCTTTCGTATCCCGGGCATGAGGGATCAAGTCAAGTTATTGGAGTACCTTGTGCATATGTGGGATCCTGACCAGTAGGTATTCCATGTAGGGGTCCACACATTATCCTTGGATATTGAGGACATTTACTTCTTGACAGGACTATCATGATGTGGCTACCATGTGAACTTGACTAGTAGTAGAGGTGGTGGGCTACCTATGAGTGAGTATTGTTGTTTGCACTATGTTCCAGAGGCAGAGAGGAGCAAAGGGAAAGCAACTATTTAGGGAGTGCAGGATTTGATCCTCTGCACTATTTTTCTCACCATTTCTAATATGGATGGGATCTCCGCTCCTCACATGGATTTCCAGAGCTACTTTCAGTATTCCATAGAGTGTACTGAGCCTCAGGTTTTTAACTGGATAGATGCAGTGCTTCGTAGCATGAAGAGGCAGTTGACCAAATGCAGGCGAGGTAACCTGAAGCAATTTGGGTACGAGTCTTTGTTGGTGTCCTTATTCCTTGAGAGGGTTCCCTTGCTGAGGCTGCAAGTTGAGTGGGATTTACCAGCCCCAACAGATCCAAGAATGATGAGATGGTGCCAGCTCATGGCTTGGCATATAGCTAGACCAATTATCAAATATGATGATACCTTCTTTGACTGGTTGCGACCACAGATGTTGATGGTTGATGATTATGCTTATGCCAGGTTGGATTTCCGAGGAGATCTAGACTTGGTTTTGCCTGAGGGTGCTCAATGGGGGGAACTTGGTAATAAGTACACATTTTTTTCTTTTAAAATGTTTTTGTGAATTTTATCATATGAAAATGTTTTTATAATGTTCGTCCAAGGTCTAAATACAAAATTCTTTTGTGATGACACAGATGTGGGACCTTACCGACCTCCTAGAACTTCTCCTATTCAGTGGCGAGGAGAGGTGGCGCCAATGCCACAATGGGATGCTGAAGATTATGAAGTGGTGGAACAAAACCTAGAGGGTTTGACAACAGATATTCCAGGCATGCCTCTTGGAGAGGTTCCACGATGTTATCAACGTCATATAGTAGGTGTGTCAGAGTCCATTGGCCGACTGCTTCATAGGGTTTCCTGGGCAGTCGTGTGTTACCGTGAGCGTCATCCATGACGTCACTTTGTAAAAGCTATGAGCTTCAGATTTTGAAATTTTGGTCCTTGGACAAAACCTTTTTGTAAAAACTCTTTTGTTCATTATATATACATACAACTTCTATTGGTTTATCTTGTGTTGTGTGAAAGTTGATGTGATTGATTTATAAATGATTCAAATGTCTGTCTAATACATAGTTATCCAATGCATCAGTTAATGTATTTAGACATCTAGAAATATGTTGATATTCAATATAATCAAAATAACATTCCAAGAGGCGAATTCGCAAATACACCCATAACAAAGTAGGGCTTTGAATAGCATAGAAATTACTTAACTGTAGTACTACAAGCTGCGAATCGAGTCTCACAACCAAATGATGGATTCTGAGTGAGATAGCATCAATCAACAATTCGATAATGGTGCTATACTCTAAAATATTGTTGGTCGCATGGCCAAGACACACACCTCGTAAGTAGACGCGTTCATTTGTAGGGGCGTAAATTGCCCATGCAGCGGAAGCAAGGTTCTGAGTACTACGACTAGCGCCATCAGCGAAGCCAATGTAGGGTAGTGAAGACTCTGACATCTGGAAATCAAGAACAACGTCACATAAGGGCAGATACCAGATAACGACAAAAGAAAGATATAGTAACACATAAGATGTATGATACAATAAAAATACAAGTACTCGTGCATAGGTAATTTTATGCATAATACTTCTTCAAGTACAACCCATTCCTGGGTTCACTCAAAGGGATACTATTGTAATATACTAACTCATAAGCCCCTTTTTCCAACACTCATTTAACGATATAAGGACCTCGCCACATGGCTTCGAATTTTCCAGCTCCTAGCATATCTCGATCTTGTTCATAGAGAAGAATGAGATCTCCTTTGGAGAAAATGCAAGGCTTGACATGTTTGTTGTATTCGGCCTTGACACATTTTTTCTGAGTTTCTATGACTAGGGTAGCATCACGTCGAGTTTCATCTAATCACATAAGATACAATAAATGTTCTTCCTCAGTAGAAGTGTTTTGTAGGAGTTCAACAACTAGTTTTAAAGAGGGTATCTCGCATTCAATTGGGAGAATGGCTTCCAAACCATAGACTAATCAAAAATGTGTAAACCCAGTAGAGGACTTGACGGATGTCCGGTAAGCCCATAATGCTGAAAATAACATTGTAGGCCAACTTGTTTTGTGAATCCCTATCATTCGTTGGAGCATATTTATGAGAATTTTGTTAATCGCTTCGACTTGGTCATTGGCTTGTGGGTAATAGGGCGTTGAGTTTTCATGGCGAAGACCCAACTTTTCAGTAAGTTTGGACATCATGAAGTTTCAAAAGTGGCTACCATGATCAGTGATGATAGCTTGGGGAACACCAAAATGAGCTATGATGTGATTAAAAATGAATAATGTTGCAGTCTTTCCAGTGTTGTCAAATGTTAGCATCGCCTCGGCCCATTTCGTAAAGTAATCTATGGCTACAATAATGTATCGATGCCCCCTGACCGAGTGAGGGTGACATGTCATAAAATCGATGTCCCATTTCAAAAAGGGACCAATGGAGACCACATGGTGAAGAGGAGTGGGATGCGACCAGATCTTGTTATTATAGGTATGGCAAGCATGGCATTTTTGAATGACGATTATGCAGTCGTTAAATAAAGAAGGCCAAAAATACCCTGCTCGTAAGATCTTCTGGGTAGTAGCATACCCAGACATATGACCACCACAGGCTCCAGAATGGCAGTCATTCAGAGCTTTCTCGGCTTCGTCGAACGTTAGGCACGTCAAAAAATGGAGTCAAACTCTCGACGATAAAGAGTATCCCCGAGGATAATATATTGACGGGCTTGGTAGCATATTCGACTTCAGTCAGTACTAGAAAAGGTTGGATAGAAATTATGGGTTTGGATATATATGATGATATCACCATACCAAAGATCATCAGTGCTGATGAGGAAAAGGGATTCATCGGGTAATGAATCAGCTGCTACATTTTCCGTTTCAGAATAGGGAAAGTCGCATATCAACTCAGCAAACACTAAGGACTTCTTAGACTTGTCACGTTAGAATTCCAAGTCAAACTCCTAGAGTATCACGATCCATTTGGAGTATTTCTCCCCTAGAAATTGACGTGTGAGAATGTGTTGCATAGGGTTGCAGTTAGAAATCAATGTAGTCTTGCGAGAGAGGATATAGTGCCGGAAGCGTTGGACTGATTGGACGGATGCCAAGGCCAGTTTTTCGACATGTAAATACTTGATTTCCATAGGCATTAGAATTTGACTCAAGTAGTAGATAACATGTTCGTCGTTAGCATCATCCTCTTGGATGAGAACCATACCAGTGGTGTAATCCGAGGCAGCAAGGTAGAGGAAATAATCGCGATTGTAATCGGGGGGAAAGAGAAGCAGAGCATGTGTTAGGGACAATTTCAAATCTTCGAAAGAATTGTTTGCGATGGTATCCCATATGAACTCCGACCCCTTTTTTAGGAGCCGCGTAAATCCATGAGTTATCTCAGCACAATTTGGGATAAAACGACGAAGAAAGTTTACTTTCCCTTGCAAACTTTATAACTAGCAAAGTGTAGAAGGAGGAGGGAGATTAAGGATCACCTCAACCTTTAAAGGATCCACCCTGATCCCTTGACATGAAACAATAAAGCCTAGAAGTCGGGTGGATTCCATGCAGAAAACACACTTATGAGGATTCAAATGTATACGGTAAAATCGACAGCGGACGAAAATGGCTCAGAGGTGGGTGGGATGATCAACTCGACACATTGAGTGAGACGGTAAATAATCCAGATATGGTTGCACAATGTGCTTGATATCATGGAAGGCATAAGACATAGCGCATTGAAAAGTTGTGCCAGCGTTCTTGAGACCGAAAGGGAGTTTTCGATCGGAAAAAGTGCCCCAATGACAAATAAAAGCAGTCTTATGTTGATCCTCAGGAACTATGTTGATTTGATTATACCCAGAGAAACCATGCATCAGAGAGAAGATTTCACTTCCGGCGCAATCGTCGACAATCTGATCGACAAAGGGGGTAGGAAAGTTGTCTTTGGGACAAGCTTTGTTGATATCCCTATAATCAACACATATATGAATTGTGCCTTGTTTCTTGTCGATTGGGACAAGATTGGAAACCTAGTCAATCAGAGCCACTGGGTAAATAAAGCCATCTTTAAGAAGTTTTTTGACTTCAAGCTTGATAGCAGCTGCTTTACATGGGTGAATGGGATGAAGGCATTGCCGAACAAGTTTAATGTCGGGGTATGCCTTGATCTCATGGATCACAATGTCGGGGTTGATACCCATCATTTATTCATAGCTCCATGCGAAAATGTCATGAAACTCTTTGAAAAGGGACATATAGGTGACAATTTTGTTAGGGGAACATGAAGCTCTGATATGGACATTTTCGACAATTCCAGGTTTGATGGATATGTCGAGGGGAATAGTGGGTGAGATATTGCTTAAGTTCCCTTCGGAAAAAACATCATGTGTGGGCTTGGGAATGGTTGAGATGACGACAATGGTCAACGAGATCGAGATCTGTTGGTAGTTCTCAATGGTATGTGGCTCCAGGGAGAGGATGGAACGATGATGTCCATCGTCCCAAGGGGTGTCTTCCATGACAGACATGATCATCTCGTTTATGGGAAAAATGACATGGAAGGGATCTGGAGACAACTCACCAAGAGAGGGGGTAGAAGGGGTTGCCGATTGAATGGCTTGATAGGTGGATTCAACCAGACTTAACGACATTTTGTCACCATAATGGAGATGATCTCCAGGGTCAGGTACTATCCATGGGTCGTGAGATGCAGAAATTCCATGAATTGAGGTGGAGATCATGTTGATTGAAGCAACAGACAAGTGTGGAACATCGAGCAGTGGAATGGGGAAAGTAACCATTAATGAAGAGTCTTTAAGAAGGCCTACACCGACGTTCTCATAACCTGATGGGGTTTTAGCATTGAACGGTATGTTGCCAGTACGGGTGTCAGATTTAAAGAAGGCTTATTGGTTGACGGTGACTACCTTCCCTTGATGTGGGAAATGTACCACATGAAAAAGGGTCAACACAATGACATGCATAGAATCGATCAAACTGCAGCCAAGCAGAAGATTGTAATCAAGAGGAGTGTCAAAGACTTCCACTTCGACTTGGACCGTTTTGCCTTCTAACGTGATGGGCAATGAAGGAAGGGCACCGTAGGGCTTAAAACCGAAGCCATTGAAGGCTTTGAGAGTGTTCTGGGATTTATTCAAAGAGGGAGAGCCAATGTCTTTCCAACAAGTAAGAGACATGACACATGTCGAGGCACCCTCGTCGATAACAGTTCGACAAATGTTTTTGTCAGAGACAATCACTTGGATCTGGAACGCTAGTTGAGGGGGTAATCTTGGAATGTGATCTTCCAAGTCAAAAATTATTAAATCTATATCCATCGGGTCGATTCCGCCGATAGCTTTCAAAAGTGCCTTCCGTTGTGTGGGACAACTTTGAAGGAATTCGAGGGCTAACATCGTAGAAGGTGCTTGGGCCAGATCTTCAACAATTATGTAGTTTTGGGCAGCACGAGCATGAGGATTGAAAGTCGATTTTTGAATGATGCCCTTTGGGGTGGGTCAAAGAACTGTGTCAAGGCTCGATCGTTCGAGATGAAGAGGACCGGTGGTAGGTGGAGTCACAGGAGAGGGTTGTACCAATTAAGGAGGTAGGTCACCAACCTTCTCTTTAGAGGGAGAATAATCTTTGGCTAGAGTGGTGAGTGCAATGTCGTTCTTCTTTGAATCGCCAGTACACATCAATACATAGGATGTAGTAGAAGATGAGGGTTCATCATGAATGACCAATTAAGCTTGTTTTTGAGATGGGAAGGGTTGGGACAAAACATCCGGAGCAGGTGGTTTTGGGGCTCCTTGAAGGAACTTAGTGACCTCGATGCATTGTGGACAATCCTTCATGTAGTGATTGTCACCACATATAAGACAAGGGTATCTAGGTTTGCACTTATCCCTATCACCAACAGGTGGAGTTTTAGTTCGCTCTGCTTGAGAAGTATTTTTGTGCTCCTTATTCTTACCCCTTCCCTTTTTGGATTTGTTTTTATCGGCTGGGGTAGATTGAACTGCATTTACCTCAGAAGTCTTGCTGGTGGGAGGGATAGGAGATGGAGCATTTTGAACATTAGAAGAAGCAGGTTTGGGGTTGGTGCTTGAAACAGAATGTGGTTGGGCATGGATAGTGCCAATCACACTTTCGGCTACATGAGAAGCAACTGGAGTAGTTGAAGTGGCGGAAGTGAAAGGATGAGGTAAGTCAGGTAGTAAGTCGTAAAGAGTACCCATTTGTGAGTAAACGAGGTCAAGGTATTGAGCATGAATTATGGCCTTCTCTTCCGTGACTACTCCACCCATGGTGATGTCATGACCGATGTCATTCACAAATGATTTTTTGAAACACTCTGCCATCAACTGATCGGGGAGTTTGAGTTTGATGAGATGTCATCTCCATCGCCACTCATGAATGTGATCAGATATATGAGTGGTTTTGTTTTGCTTGAAAGAACTCAAAATCTCGGTCCTTGTTTCATATCGGATTAGTAACTGGAAGTGGGTGAGGAAAGCCATAGCTAGGGTGTTGAAGTCAGTGAAGAAACCTCATGGTAATTCTATATACCACTTCGCAGCAGAACCTGTGAGGGTTCGTTGAAAAATACGTAAACAAATAGAGTCATCCATCAACGAGTTGGATGAGCACCAGAGCTGAAAAGTCATGACGTGATTGTTCAGGTCCTCTCCCACTTTGCCATCGATTTTAGGGATGTCCAATGGCAGCTTGGCTGGTATAGCGGGCCATTGGGGAGAGTGACAAATTGGATCATTCAAAATCCTTGACAAGTCCGGGAGATCCAAAGTGGCCAAGAAGGGTAACTGTCAATTCACATGCAGGTACTGGTGGCTTTGGGGAGGAAGCCCCATCGACAAACCAGTAGGACCTTAAGCAGTCTACATATAATGTGAAGACCCAGGCAGATTCGGTGGTGGTTGTAGAGGATAGTAGCTCATGGGATTGTATCCTGGAACAAGGATGTGAGTTTGAGCATTCAAACCAAAAATGGGATTGGATGTACCTGGATATGGTTGGCCTATATTAGGGGGTATCATGGATGCAGCTGGAAGCTGTTGCCCCCTAGTCGGTTGAGGAGGATGTTGTATCAGATGATTCCAATACTGGGCCAAGGATGGAGGTATGTTTTGTCCATAAGGTGGGGTTTGTCCTCCTATCAAAGGTGATGTTACAATTRRGGGYAGMGTTCCAATTGGGGGTTTTGKTCCAATTGGGATTTGTGTTCCAATAGGAATTTTCCCGYTRAGAGGGGGTTGAGTCATACCTCCTTGGTGAAATTGTCCACCAATGGGAATCTAGTAATTTGGTGTGAATGACGGAATAGTGCCACTAGGATTAAGACTGCCAGTGGAGGATGAGAAAGGTCCTCCAAAAGGAAATTGAGGGAGTGTCAGAATAAAACCGAGAAGAGAGTGCCTAGAAGAAGAGGGACCACCAGGAGAGTCGGATGGGGTTTGCATAGGAGTGGGAATGGAAGCATTCAAAGCACGGTATCCGAGTGGTAGTGTTGGGGTGACACTGGGCGTACGCGGTATGCCAATGGGAGAAAGACTAGCCGTGGTAATCCTGGTGTGAACACTCATAGTATCTGTGTGATGGGCCATTTCTATAGGGATGGTCAAGATGTGGTCAGATCACGGGGCGTCTGTACTAGGAAAATAATAGGCAGTGGTAAACGATATTGTATCTAGGCTAGAGATTTTGGGAATCACAGGTGAGATGATGGTTTCAACACCTGATCCTGCACCAAAAAGGTCCCGTCTAAAAATGCCTGTAGACCAAAAAGGATCTTGGCCTTCTATGCTTGGAAAGGGTCCAACCGGTGATCTAGAAGGCACAACAACTAAGTCTCCGAAAGAATTCAGTCCCATAAATTGTTTCTTAGAATCGGGATGAAGTCGAAAGTCCTCTCCAGTATTGGTAATCTGGAAATGTTCTAGAGAGTCGGTGTGTTCCACTTGTGGCGTGGAAATGTCTTGGACTTCACTTTGTTGAGGAGAGCTCTCAGGTGAGCTTGTAGGTAGGGGTTGAGAACCTTCCAGATGCTATGGATATAAACCCTGCATTCTATGTGAACGACATGGAGGATCTATTGTGAACGAGTGACAATATTACGAAGAAAATCATATGGTCAACTTGGGTAAACAAACAACACACACTAGTAAAAAAAATCTAGGAAACAATACCAAGCAAACAAGACCTTCTAATTCTGAAGTCACTAGTTGGTGATGAAATCCAATGTTGCAACCATGAGATGAGAAGGGGATGGGCTAGGGTGGAAAAGTTACGCTGACGACCTGCTTAACGGACTTACACCTTGGTGCAAGCTCCCACACATAATCATGGGTATAACCTCCAAGGATGCCGAGTGAGTTTGGCCAACATTGATCCTACGTACCATGAAGACTTTCCCCTTCACAGTCACCTTGTGTAATACCTTAGAAAGATAGGCTGCTAAGGTTACCACCGACAACAATAAATCTAGGGGGTTCCAATCCACATGTAAGGGTAGGGTATCTAGCCCGAAATCAACTCAAGAGGCTTCCACTCATCATTGTGGGTATACCTCCAAGTGACCCCCATAATACATGCAATCTCTACACCGATATCAACAAATCAGGGTGAGTAACTCTGTCAATATCAATGTGACCTCGTTTTTTACCCTTGTGTGAGAAGGGCTTCCCAAGACAAAATGTTGCAAATGGAATTTGACACTCCTTAACACAAGATGCTATTGTGTGTTTTGTGCTTTGGAGAGTGTATCTCTCTACCTATTCCAAAGTGATAGCCTAGCTAAATGTTGGTCTAATAGAGCCCTAGAAAAGAGTTACTAGTTAAATTTTATGATTGCGCAATATTCTTAAGGGCTATTGTTACTCAAAGGAAACAGAGATGAAACTGATGTTGTATGAGACTTTGACCCAACTATGCATAGATAGGAATCAAATATATCAATTTTCTTTCAATGAATCCTATGTATGGGAGGGAAATAGAAGTTTTTCGGACCGATCTTGAACTACGATACACAATTTCCTTTAAAATGCAATTGCAACAAATCACGCAATAATAACAATGCTCTATTGTTCCTTTTTCAATAATTTCAACAATTGATTTTCAATGTTTTCGAAAACGAAAATGATTTTGAAAGAAAAATGTTGTTCACTTTTCAAAAAGGACCTACACCATGATGGTGAAAGTGAAGAAAATAAAAAACTAATGAACAAGCAATAGACAAAAAATCCAAACCAATCTTTCAATGGAAGAAAAAATAACAAGCAGATCAAACTAGTCTTTTCAATTGCATGAGAAAAGTAATCTTATAAATAATGAGAAAATGAGAAAGATGAATAATCTCAACTTTCAACCAATTGTCAGTCCTTAACCAAACAAGCACACTCAGATTCCAAAACTAGAGAGCATATCTTTGCCAAGAAAATTCAAGAAACGAAAGTCAAGAAAAATGGACAGGAAGAGCCTTTGATTTCCTAAGACTGTTCATGCACAAAAACGAAGACAAGAAAACATCAACCAATGGTCCAAGAAGCTCTTTGCAGGCACCTATACTAATCTGGGTAGCTGACCATGCAAAAAATCTTAAATCCAAAATTTTGAAAAGAGGGTTCGCAGGCTAACAGTATTACATAGTGCGAGAATGGGTCATTCTCGCAGGCTATCTTTGAGTAGAGTGCGAGAACCTCTCACTGGACCTAAAAGCAAGGTGCAGACTCAATACATTCTCGCAGGCCACTGTGGGGTGCAGTGCAAGAATGTCTGAAACTAAGCAAATTTTTGGAAAAAGACAAAAAATTTGAAGAGGCCTCTAGACCCAGAGGGTCTATCAGGGTATCCTGAAGACTCAAAGATTGATATGAATGGAGAAAGGTAAGGAAAGAGTAAATGGCCAAGGAAAAACACCAAAAACCAAAAAGAAAATGAGTAATCTCCCCAGTGGAGTCACCAATTTTGTTATCAGACTAATCGGTAGGTGTGGACAATAACAGATCTCCCTAGATCCACCTGGATCTAGAACAAAACAGGACAGGACATGACTCTTTCCCTAAGTTATGACCATTGAATTAGCTAGTAAGAAGGAACAAGTAACATACCTTGGTATCACTTCCTAGGGTCTCTCTTTCTCCCGCTTCACTCCGGTGCTCTTGTGAGGTCAAGACCAAGACAACACAAACCAACCAAAGTGAAGATAGAAAAATATATTCAATCGTCAACTTATGTGTATGATCAAGGAATTACACAATAAAGTAAGAATGACTTTATGGGAAAAGGACATGCCACTGTATCATATTAATCAAAAGTAGAAGATACAACCTGATCGCCTTGATGTCGCAAGATTCCTTTTGGTGGCTCTTGGCTCCAACATACACACTTGCTCAATCCTTGTATGAAGAAGATCCAATTCCTTTTGATAGACTTGCTAGAGTCTCCAAGATCTTGTTCAAGCTAGGTCCTTCACACAATTCTTTCACCAATTCTCCAATGAATCTTGCTTAACCTTTTCCATGAGAATCCTATCCATATATAGGAGAGGATGAGATGGTTACTTGGATAAGAATGATCCCACAATATCAGGGAAACTAGTAAAAGGATAACCATTCGAATGCCAACCCATTCTTCTAGAAGATTCCCTTCTAGAACCATCGAGACTTCATCTTTTTTCAAGATTGACAGCAAGTTCACACCCTAGCTATGTAGCACAATGTGAGAAGTTTGTACCCTAGCTGAAGGCAGCCTACGAGAATGGGTCATTCTCGCACCCTACGATATGAGCAACCTGCAAACTCTCTTCAAAAGTATGTTTTATGGGAAGAGAGGAATGTCACTTTTCTCAAGAGAAAAGCTCTTATTAGGAGCCTGAGTACACCGTCATCAATACATCATCAATATGACCAAAATCATGGGTAACAATAATGTTACTATTGTATGTGGATGACTTATTCTTAAATGGAGAAGAAAAGATCATCGCTAAATGTAAAAGGAGACTTTCCACATAATTTGAAATGAAAGACCTTGGCCTAATGCATTACTTCTTAGGCCTTGAGGTATGCCAGAGTCCAGAAAGGATCTTCCTTAACCAAGGGAAGTATAGAGTCAAAATCCTGAAGAGATTTGACATGTTGGAATGCAAACCCATGAATACACCCATGGAAGTGAAGCTGAAGCTGCTAGTCGATACTTCGTCAGACTTGATAGATACCACATTGTACAAATAGATTATTGGATCGTTGATGGACCTGACAAACACCAGACCAGACATTTCTTTTGCAGTGAACACCTTGAGTCAGCTCCTGGTAGAACCTAGACGTGTTCATATAGTGGCTGCAAAACATGTGATGAGGTACCTTAAAGGTACAATAGATTATGGTCTCAGCTATGATGGAGATCATAACTTCACATTGAATGGATATACTGATGCAGATTGGGCAGGAAGCATTGCTGATAGAAAAAGAACTTTTGGATGTTGTTTCAGTTTGGGATCAACCATGATCTCATGGCAGAGTAGGAAGCAATCTAGTATTTCTCTTAGCACAGTGGAAGCAGAGTACATTGCCGCATGTTCTGCTAGCTGTGAAGCTATATGGCTTCGAAAGTTGCTGACCGATCTATTTGACCTAGAAATGGAAGCAACCATGATCCTATGTGACAACTAGAGCTGCACAAAAAAGAAAGAGAATCTTGTATTCCATGATAGGTCGAAGCACATAGAGATTCGCTATCATTACATCTGTGACATGGTGTAGAGAGGATCCTTGAAGCTCCTATATGTCATCATAGATGAACAGGTTGTTGATGTATTGACCAAACCTCTATCTCATGTAAAGTTTGAACACTTTCAAGATAAGCTTGGTATAGTCCGAAAGGGCCCTCCCTGAAAAGGGGAGTGTGTGATTCCTTGCTTCTGACCTCACTATTAGACGTAAAACAAGATGATTCCTTGCTTTTGACCTCACTGTTAGACATAAATCAAGATGATGTGTGATTCCTTGCTTCTAATCTCGATGTTAGACATAAATCAAGATGATTCCTTGTGTCTGACCTCGTTGTTAGATGTAAAGAAAGATGATGTGTGATTCCTTGCTTCTGACCTCACTGTTAGACGTAAAGCAAGATGATTCCTTGCTTCTGACCTCGTTGTTAGATGTAAAGAAATATGATGTGTGATTCCTTTCTTCTGACCTCCCTGTTAGATGTAAATCAAGATGATTCCTTGCTTTTAACCTCACTGTTAGATGTAAAGCAAGATGATGTGTGATTCCTTGCTTCTGATCTCGCTATTAGACGTAAAGCAAGATTATTCCTTACTTCTGACCTTGTTGTTAGACGTAAAGAAAGATGATGTGGGTTCCTTGCTTCTAACCTATTTGTTATATGTAAAGCAAGATGATTCCTTTCTTCTGACCTCATTGTTAGACGTAAAGCAAGATGATGATGTGTTCCTTACTTATGACCTAGTTGTTAGAGTTAAAGCAAGATGATTCCTTGCTTCTAACCTAGTTGTTAGATGTAAATCAAGATGATGTATACCTTTCTTATGATGTAGTTGTTAGATGCAAAAAAATATGTGATTGACACTGAGCTACCAACTTAATAGTTGTGACATTGAGCCAATGTAGTACTGTGATGTGCTAGCCTAGTGTTGTGATGAGGTATCATTTTTTACTGATACATATTGATGCAGATGATGATGGAATTATTTCAAGCATGATGATGTTGCTGATGAAGAAAACTTTCGATGACTCGTAGATATGCGAATCAATGTTCCAAGATGATATTGACGATACTGTCCTCCTGATGCCACTGGTGATGTAGACCTCTCTCACCTGATGCTGTTGAAGAATACCCTTCTTGTTAAGGGGGACTGTTGAAATAATGTAACTACAAAGAGTATTCTTATTATTATTGTTATATTATTCATAGGATCAATCCCCATTGTGGATTGATCATGTCGGTTATTGTATTAGTACCAAATCCCCTTTTGCAGATTGGTCAACAGACAATTATAATAGGCATAATAAGAAGTCGACCCCAACAGTTATTATCGAGACCCAGCAATATAATAAAGGTGGGTTTACCCACCCAGATTGAGAAGTCGGCCCTACCAGTGAGGAGACACTTCACATGTGCTAGACTTGTATATATAGAGAGGCCAACATCTCACTTTGACACACAACACACTTGCTCATTTCTAAGAGGCAAGTTGCGACTTACCAGTTGGAGAGAGGGAGAAGAGTGGCACATCTTTTGGCGAGGACTTTCTATATTGGTTTGAGTTATCTCTTGACATTGTATTGGCAATTTATGATAAAGAAGTTTTTGCTAGGTTTTCTTCCCCTAGAGATTTTCCCAGGATAAATGTTGTGTCTCTTGTGAATGTGTATTTCTCAGTGATCTTGTTCTTATGTTTCTCTTATCTATTTAAATGCAAAGAACTATAATAATCACATAAAACATTAACAATGAACACTACGGATTGAGTGTGAGGAAAGAGGAGCCTGCTGAAATAGATTTGCCTTGCTGTTATGAGCACTATTGAGTAAGTGTGGGGCAAGAGGATCACTGTTGGAATCGAAGGACATTGCTAGGGATGAGTTTCCAAGTTCTACCTCATGGATTCATGGTCAAGCTAGGGGGTGAATCGGGCAAGTGACTTTGGATGCCCTGTTCTACAGTTGGGAGGAACATGGTTGTTCCCTTTGTCATCCCATGGATTTGATTCAGATATGTTGATCTACCCCTCTCTATTATGAATGACTATGTTTTATCCGATGTCATGTATCTATTAAATCCGAACTGGAATAGTTTTCATTCTTTGTTTGAACGATTTGATATCTGAGGCATTATATTTAACCAGATCAGAACTGTAACGATGTCCATTTTCTATTTGCATGTTTTTAACGATGTCATATTAAATCCAAAGTGGAATAATTTCCATTCTTTGTTTGAATGATTTTTTTTATGCATTGTACTTGATTAAAATGAAACTGTAACGATCCCCATTTTCTGATAGATGTGAATGAAATCTGTATATATATGTGTGTGTGTGTGTGTGTGTGTGTCTGTGTGTGTGTGTGTGTTGCAGAAGCACCTATGATTTTTTTATATATGTAAATAGAGAAAGGGGGAGATCAACGTCAGTGGGGTAGATCATTTCTATAGTCAAAGACCCAGAAAGTCGAATATAGATCCCACAGAACACTGATACTTAATCACCAAACTCTTATGAAAGTGAAACTATATTTATGATGCATAGATATAGTATTGTTGGTGTCTAAACACTGATTAAAGGAGTCTCTAAGTGATTATGATAGATATTACTTTATACATAATTTTTTTTTCCCTATTGTACCCTTTTATAGATTCTATGCATATAAACTCATGAGTTTAGATTTTGGAGTTCTCTTAGGTAAACGGATATTAAATCCTTCTACACCTACTCTTTTCACAGAATGGAAGTAAGAATACCAATACAAGGAAAAAATCTTAGAGTTATGAAAATAATGTGAATTTCGGCATTCAGGACTTTCTAGTTACATTTATGCAAAGTTCCCTTGATTTTCCAAACCCTGAAACCCCAAAGTGTGAATCCCACATTCCTATCTTTTCGCAAATCAGAAGTTGTTGTATGTGAGATGTTGACTTTTGAAACCTTGAAACCCCGAAGCCCAAAATCCTGGAGTGGTGGTCCCACATCCTTTCACCTTTCAGAATTCGGTAGTTGTTTTGTATTGTTGTTTGGTATTTGAAACCCCGAAACCCTGAATCCTGAAATCTCGAAGTGTTTTTCTCACATCCTTTCACCTTTCGAAATCCAGGAGTTGTTATGTGTTTTTGTTAGCCGTTGTATTATAGAAATCCCAAACTCTGAAAATCTCGAAGTGATGGCCCCTTTTAACGATTTTGGGAGTTGTTCTATGTTTATGTTAGCTGTTGTATTCAAGAAATCTTGAACTCTGAAATCCAGAAATGATGTCCACCTTTCATGATTTCAGGAATTGTTGTGCGTTGATGTTGGCTATTGTACCTCTCAAAATCCCGAAATCTGAAATCACGACATGCTGGTCACTTTTCGCGATTTCGGGAGTTGTTGTGTGTTGATTGGAGAATATTCCTCCTGACCAGAGGTATGGAAGTAACATACATGTTTACAAGTCCCTCATATAGTTAAATCTGTGCTAGTGTTATAGGCATCATAAATATTGAAGGGAGGAGTATACACTTATTGTATCATTGGGTAGGAAGTTTCAAGTTGCATAGTAAAGACAATTAACAATAGTAAGGTCTCTAACAAAATTTCAGACTCAAGCTTTATAACAAAAGACTTAATTGTATGAATCTCGAAACTATGCAAGGATAATTGTACAAACATTATTTTTTTGTGACAGTCTTTGAGGTACATTACAAAAACTTACTCGGAGCAAAGTTCCACATAGTAGTCTGGAATATATGGGGCCAATCCAGTACATGACATGGAGCACACTATGGAAAGAGAGGGACCAAGCAGTGTCCAAGTTCATCAATACCTTCCATACCTTTCTCACCAAGCTGGGTATGAAAGACTTCGACCAAAATTTGGTTCTGAAATACTGTGGGGCTATACACAGATACATCCAAACTGAAAGTGATTTTCTGGATATATCATCACTCAGTGTTGCTTATTGGTATGTTGTTAAAATAAATAAAAAATTTAAGTATGAGAAAACTAGATATTTAGGGTCTCTGAATCCATAAAAACAAAATTATGATAAAGACGGCCCTAATGAACAACCTCTTGAAAACCAGTCCAAGCCACAGTAAAATAAGGGTCATGGAAATATGAAGGACACCCAAAAATGGTGTGATTTTTGAAAAATCCCCTCGCACAACACCAATGAATGTCGCTCAAAATAGTCATTGTTGACTGAGATCAAATAAATAACAAAGAGCCTGCCACTCCTCCAATAGATAATAGATACAAAGAGCTTGCCACTCCTCCAATAGATAACGATGGAAATAAACTCTGTCAAAATAATTCAAGGGATAAATATGACATATTGAATGGTTTGATTGATTCAGTATATGTTAAGGTTATGCATTGTGATTCCACAAAGAATATATGAGGAAAACTTCAGAATGTTTATGAAGGGGATGCCAAAGTCGAGGGAGCCAAGCTTCAAACTTACAAAGTTCAATTTGAACAATTGAAGATGAAAGAGGAGGAAGACATTGCATCCTACTTTCAACGAGTTGATGAAATAGTGAATGTTATCAAAGGTTTGGGAAAAGAAATTAAAGAATCAATCATTGTTCAAAAGGTACTAAGGTTTCTATGAAGAATATTTGATCCAAATATTTCATCCCTAGAAGAAAGAGCAGACCTCGGTACGACAATAATGGATGAGCTACATGGAATATTTACAACTTATGAAATGAGGACATGACAGGAAAATCCATCCGCATAATAAGCAGCTTTGAAAGCATCCGAGAAGATGATGAAGAATAAAAAGCATGAGTCAAAGACAATTTGTAGTCATAGCGATGATTCAGATGAGGATGAAGAAATGGCCAACTTCATAAGGAAGTTGAAGAAAGGAACCGACAAGTACAAAGGTAGGCTTCCCTTAAAATGTTTAATTATGGTAAAATTGTTCCTTTTGCAAAAAAATGTCCTTATGCTAAGAGTTCATATAGTGATGAAGAGGAATATCCCAAGAAAGAAAAGAAATATCAAAATGGAAACATGAAAGGTAAAATTAAAGTCTTCAAGAAAAATCTCTACTCAAGAGAAGACAGTTCTTCATTTGATGAAGATAATGAAAGTGACAGTGACTTAGAGAGAGTATTTTTTATGGCTATGGAAAATAAGAAAAACAACAAAGAAGGTGAGGTAGATTTTGAGGCAGAATTAATAAATGCTTTAACTGATATGAAGAAAGAAAGGAAGAAAAACGTCTACGTAGAAACCCAACTTGAAGAAGGAAAACGAAAGGAAGAAGTAATGCAGATCGAAATGATAAATAAATAAAAGGAGATTTAGAAGCTTGAGAAGAAAATAGTGACATTGAGAGTTGAATTCAACAAGATAAACAAGATTTTGAAAAGTTATCAAGTGCTAGAAAACATTCTCCATGGTCAAAGGCCATACAGTGACAAATACGAAATAGGATACAAGAATTTTCATTTTGAGGAAGGTTCAAGCACCATGACGAAAGAAATAGAACAAAGGAGTGATGAAAAAGTTTTCAAAGGAAGGAATCATGGTAAACAATAATAAAAAAGGGATGAATACAAAAGGCATTCCACATTCAGGAAGAAAAGAAGCTTCAATAATTTTGAAAGAAACAATCAACGAGATGATCTTGATCTACCAAGGAATAATTATATAAGGACTACACCACAAACAAGATCATTCACTTCCAGGTATATAAATTTATTTTATGGTCATTGTTTTAATTCTACTAACTTTGCACATAAAGTTGTAGATTGTAGGGCTTATGAAAGAACTGATTAGTCAATAAATGCATATTTGGCTCAACTTAATATTGAATTTTACAAATTCCACACATAGCTCAAAATTCCATAAGCATGATAAAACATCCTATGAAAGAAAACAATGATCACAACTACGAGAAGGATTGGAAAAGAAGTGAAGAAAAAGAAGAAGTAAATGAGTAAAAGGCCCAAGGAATCATGGTTACAGGATTCAAAGGAGAAAAAGATCATGATGAATTTGCAGGCAAGGATGAAAGTGTCAGAATTCTGGTAGAAAGTGAAGTAGAAGATGTCAAAAATCAGGATGATGACAAAATTCAAAAAGAGGATGAAGAGGAAGATGAATATTGAAAAAGTAAATATGAATATTGAATAAGTGGAGTTAGCTACTACATATAAGATAACCATCATTTGAGAAATATGAAGTGTTTACAAAGACAGATTAAGAGCACGAAGACAGCATAGGTAGGAAAATTTTGAGTACATGTTGTTCTAGACATGCAAAGTTTGGTTTGAAGTGGACATGTGATGATGAGTTGCAGTCGTATAGTAGAGTGAAAGATTGCTCAACATTGTGGAAAATTGAGTAGCAGAGTTATGGAAAGTTTGTGACATATGTACATAGATGGATTTGTGAGATTCTTATCATGTATAGAGAGCTTGGTTCAGAAATGATGCATAGAAGTGTATTTTCAATTGGAATGAGTGAAATAAGTTCATTAGAGAAAGAAAAACAATGAAAGGTATATTATAAAAAGGAAAGATAAATTATCAAAAGAAGTTATATCATTAGAATAAAATCATTTGACAGTATGGTCAAGTGAACATGACAAATAAATGAAGAAATCAAACTTTGAATACTTTTTCTATATTTCATTGAATTGTATGAGGAAGCACTAATGGAAAATAAACAACACTCTAAGAGAGGAAAGGGAACTTTTCACAGGTAGCTCCACATATTGCAGAGAAGTCAAATCATGAGAGGGATATAATCTATAAAGGAATATCATTAGCATGAAGATAGGGGGAGATATTTTGTTCCCATGGTTGGTTAGAGAAGATACAATGTCAGGCACATACATGTTGATAGGGGGAGTTAACCTTTGGTCAAAGAGGGAGAGAAATAACAAAGGCATAGAGAAAAGGTGAAGAGAAAGAATAGTAGCATGAAGATAGGGGAAGGAGGACAAATGGAGATACCCTTTTCCATTGATGTCAAAGGGGGAGAGATATAAACATTGATAATGAGTGATGATCACATGGGGATAATAAGCATTAGTTTTTGCTACAATGTTGGTGCATCCATCCATGAAAAAGGGGGATATTATTGGAAATTTGTTTTGTATAGTTGGTTATCATTGATGTCAACCCTTGGAGAGTGATCTTGTAGATTGATATCAACCCTTAGAGATTGATGTCAACCCTTGAGAAGTCATGAAGCCCCAAATATTTGGACAAGAATGATTTCTAGTTGCTTATCATTTGTATGGTTGAGAGTGAGGTGTGTATTTGGAGAAGAGTCCAAAGTGGCCCTCTTATGGCGTAGCTTTAAGCATGGCCCTCACAGGAAGATTCTTTGTAGAAGTCTGCAAGAAACTCATAGGTGCGGTCATTGGACCCGAGTTTCTTTGAGGAATAAGAAAATGAAGGAAATTGTAAATGAAGATAATGAACTCATAGAGGTATAGTACTCTTCATGCCATTTCAGGTGATAGGTGGTAGACCAAATGGATCCTCACGGTTGAGGAGTTAGAGCCTTATGAAGATGGAAAGCCCAAAGAATGGTCAAGAAGCCTCTACTTGGTTACAAGTAAATGAATTAAAGGGTAAAGTGGTTGTAAGAAGAAAATTCAAGAAGAAATACAGTTAACAAAAGTGGTCCCAAACTCTTCAAGAAGCCCTAAATTTAAGGAAAGTGGTCCCAAAGTTAAGGAAAGAGGTTCCATAAAAAAAGTCTAAATACACGTCAAGAAGTCTCTCATAAATACACAAAAGTTCATTGAATATATATCTAATTGATAAAGTGATTCTTATCTAACGTAATCAGGGATCTGAGGAATTTCTTAGAGGGAAGATGAAGTAAAGAAGGGCAAAATTCCAAGGGAGGATAAAATCTTGTCACGATGTGTTCTAAGCTATGTTATTTACAAGTCACCTTACCATTTTTGCTATAATGGTTTTTATAAAATGATTAAGATAGTGAGGCTGGGAGAAAACTAAGAAGACATCTCAAGGTACCTAGGGTAGAAATTGTATCTTCTCGGTCATGTAATGTAACTCAAATTTACCATAAAAATAAAAATAAAAATTCTATGACATAATTCAATTTTGTTTAAGCTTAGACTTTAAGAGGAGGTAAGATTCCTTTTTGTCCATAAGGATATTATTACACCTGACTAATCTATTCGAACGAAAAATATTTTGTGGGTACATTCCTTCCATGACTCTATTACTTCCCTAAATTCTCCAACTACACTAGCATACTCAAATGTATAAAGGCGATGTCTAAACTTAGGTCAAAGGAACCCTTGATGCTTAGATGGATAAAGCTCATAATGGATAACAACTTTAAAGTACTTAAAGGGAGGTGGGGATCGAAGATCATCTTGTAGAGTCAAGATTCGGTGGTAGAATGCAAAATCATTTTGGCCAGATATCCTTAGAAGAGCAGATGGTGAAATTTCCTCGGGAAAGGTACCGAAATACCATGGACCATTGGATCTCATAGATATGTGAGGAAGTTAAGACTGATCATCTTGTAGCGTTCAAAATATTAGGAGGAGTAGTGACCATTGGATGAGAATAAACAGGAGGTGTTGATCTCGTGCTTGAAATTTCATCATTTCAGAGTTCGGCATTTGGGGCAGCAAGGGGTTTTGGAGTCAAAGTATCGTGAACTCGCGGTTCACGAAATCCCAAATGAATCGGGATTGTTGAATTCAAGTGAAAAGGCCAAAAACTGTTAAACCTCTTTTCAACATTTCGGGTCCTGGAAGTTCAAAGGGCCTAGTAATGTTGCATCCAGAGTCGTGAAATCCCGAATCACGAAACTTCGAAACCCCAAACCCCAAAACCCTGACGTACTACATGTAAAGGTTGCTTCCAATTCAATTATTCAAGGATAAATCTGCTAGAACTTTAATTACAGAAGTAAACATATGCCTATAAATAAATCGGTACCTTTCAAGCTGCTCTATACATAGAAATTCCTACCTAGAATTTTAATTTCAGAGTTGAAAATGCTCCTGTAGGTGGATCTTGTTTTTTCAAGTTCATATGTAGATAGTTTTATCTAGCGTTTTGTTCCAGAAAGAACCATTCCCAAAATTTAGTCTTTGAACATAAAATTCTTACAACGATCCGATGTCATCCATGGAAATTATTTCAATTGAGAACAATTAGCCACATAAAATCATATGCATGAATCATTCAAACAAGGACTATGCATATTTTAAAAAAAGTAAAATACCAAGTTGCCATTTTGGCATTCAGGATTTGCTTATTACATATGCGTGAGGTTCCTTTTATTTACTAAATCCTGAAATCCCGAACCCCTGAAATGCTAGGCCCACAGCCTTTTCTCATTTTGCAACTCGACACTTCTTATCTCATTTTGCTTGTGTGTAAGAAGTTCGTAAACCTCGAAATCTCTAAATCCCAAACTCCAAAACCCCGAAATGATGGGCCCACAATCCTTTCACATTTCAGGATTCGACACTTCTTGTTTCATTTTGTTTATGCATCAAGTGTTCAAGAACCCCAAAATCCTGAACCCCGAAATCCCAATCATTAATATAACTTGGTGCAAGAAATCTTTTTTTTGAGTTCGGCATTTGTAATCGACGAAAACCCAATTGACCTCTATTTTTCACAGCATTTTTTCCCTCTACTGTTTATGCCCTAAATCAATAGCCTAAGTTAATTTTTTGGTAAGGTCCTGAATAAAAGTCTTCAGACCCTTAAACTTGCAGAGCATTCAATTTCCCAATTTAAAAGGGTCATTGAGATTTCACTATGCCCTAAAATCTCAAATACCAGGGTTATTGCCTTGAGGATAGGCCCTGTTTTCAACGCTAGATATTGGATCGACATACGCTAGATCTATAATACTAAATCATTTTATCCCATTTTGGCATTCCTTATAATTATTACCCAAATAGTTCAATTATGTCATAGCGATTATTTAGATAGGAGATAAAGGTCCGAGTACAGTTCCGATTCTATCTTTTGCTTCCAGAATAATATATGCATATAAATACATGAGTCTATAAGTACAATCCTACTCAATCTAGATCTGTTTGTTATTTCAATTACAAATTAATAACCTTTTCCTATAGATGACTTTATACTATCAATTCACTTGCACATGAATAACTCTGTCTCCGGTTTTTATTCAGGAGGGGCGATCCCCAGATTCAATTGCTTGACTATAAAACTTCATACAATGAACATATATCATCTATGGAGGTCATCTCAACTTAGTACATTTAGATACATTACAACAAATAGAAATAATCATTCACATAGTACATTACAACAAATAGATATGATCATTCACACAGAGAAGGAAAAGATTACATATCTGGAACAATTTCATGGAAAGACAAAGGGAACATCCACGTTCCTCCCAACCGTAGAATAGGGCAGCCAAAGTGACTTGCCCGATTCACCCCCTAGCTTGACCATGAATCCATGAGGGCGAACTTGGAAACTCCTCCTTAGCACTGTCCTCCAATTCCAACAGTTATCCTCTTGCCTCACACTTACTCAGCAATGCTCATAATAGCAAGGAAAATCTATTTCAACAGGCTCCTCCTTCCTCACACTCAATCCACAGTGTTCATAATAGCAAGGAGATCTCAAAATATTCCCCCAACATACTTGCCAGCATCCTGCCTCCTTGCATATGCTATATATCAATTCTGCCCAGGTCTTTTTACCTCCCTTGGGGAATTTTTGTAGATCTCTTAATCCCTGATTTTTAGGGGCTGCCAGTGGCCAAATATATGATTTTCCACTTCTCATAATCAGCCTAGAGGTAGTTCCAACATGTTCCACACTCATGGAGTCATGGTCAACTGATTTTAACATGGTTGTTCCATTTCTCCTCCTACAATTAATATAATTATTCTGTTGTGATACAAGTGTCATAGTCGAATAGTTAGTTGAGTCCAAATAGATCTCTGCCCAATAGTCAAAACAATTAAATACAATTATCAAATTCGAAATTCAAAATTTCCATAAATGGCAAAAATTTTCCAGATTTAAATTTTCCAAAAACAAAAATAAATTTCCAACACACAAAAATAAAAATATTTTATTTTTGGGGGATGTCACATCCTGTCCCCCTTCAGTAAAACACTTTCCTTAGTGTTCGTTCCTTTCCTGGAATAGGATTGCATGAAATTTCCTCAAATCTCCCTCCAATTCTCAAGTGGCCTCCTCAGGACTAAAGTGCTTCCATTACACCTTTACCTGAGCGATGACTCTATTCCGATGTGCTATTTCTCTCTGGTCTAGAATGCACAGGGGTTCCACCTAGAACTTGCCTTTGGGTTCCACCTACACCAATTCCCAATCGATTTTATGAGTAGGGTGATGAATATACTTTTTCAACAAAGACACATGAAATACATTATGATTTCTTAGATTAGTTGGAAGTGCAAGTTGATATGCTACGGGTCCAAATCGAGCTAGTATCTCGAAGGGACCACAAAACCTGGGTTCCTTCTTAGCACAGTTCCCACACTTCAGTGAGATTTTTTGGGCTTTGAACTTCAAATAAACATGGTCTCCCATTTTAAATTCCAAGTGTCTTCTTTTCTGATCTGCATAGCTCTTCTATCTGTCCTGTGCCTCTTTCAAGTTCTGTTGTACCTTCCTTACCATGTTCTCCATTTCTTGGAGCATCTCTCGTCCAACCATGAGTCTGTTAGCCAAGTTATCCCAGCTAATTGGAGTTGTACACTTTCTATCGTACAGTATTTTGAAAGGGCTCAACTTAGCCAAGGTTTGGTACCCATTGTTATATGAAAATTCTACCAAGTGTAGGTAGTCTTCCCACTTGTTTGGTTTTGTTCTTACATACATGCGGAGCATATCCTCTATGATTTGGTTTTTCCTTTTGGTCTGTCCATCCGTTTGTGGATGATAAATTGTACTGAAATTCAAATTAGTATTTAGCCCTATTGGCAAATGTTTAACAGGTAGCGTATGCTTGTCAATGATGGAAAGTACAACAATGAAGATGGTAGGATCAGAGTGTGCATCGATGGAAAAATAGGAACAACGTAAGCTCAGGAGGAATTAGCACAGAGTCAAATGTAGTGCGTAGGTGTGCACCAGGGATGAGGTTAACTCATGACTAAAGATCAAGGGAGATAGCATACTTAGGATCACAGGCGGATCAAAGGTCGAGGCCTTTGACACTTAGATATTCTCCCAAGTAAGAAGGATGTGTAAGCTTGGAGGAGAAGCATCGGCAATCGTTGGATCCCATCTCGAATTCCTGATGACCAACAGATCTCAATGTAGACAAGAGGAGCATGCAGATATGGAGGATAGATCTCGGGCATTAGATCCGAGCACAGGGTCCGACCACCGCTGGATCGAGGAGAACCTGCACGTTCTTTAAAGTGCAAGGAGTAGAGGGCTCACAAAATACCGAAAGAAGGAAGACCATCCATCTTCAGGCAGGACACGTGGGGATAGATCATCATTTCGCTGACTGGAGAGTCAAAAGAATGACACTCCCTAACCTCTCAAAATCGCGATATCTGAAATCGCGATTTAATATCAGCCGTCAAAATTAAGGTTGAATCTGGACTATTGATTCCAGTCCATGTCGGAGTTTCATGGATTGAGAGTTGGAGATGTCAAGTAATATCATCCATAGAAATCCTGATTTCACAAAATGCAAAATCGCGACTTAATCACAGCCATTGAATCAAGATCAGATTTGGACCATTGATCCAACTCCATATAAAACTTTCGTGAATCGTGACATGGAGAGGGAAAAGAAACAATGCAACAAGAATTGCGAAATCGTGATTTAATCGCAGCCATTGAATCAAGGTCTGATATGGACCGTTGATCTCAGTCCATTTCGGATTTTTGCGGATCGAGAGTTGAAGATGTCAAAGAATAATAACCACAGGAATCCCAAAATAATGATATGCGATATTGCGATTTAATTGCAGTCGTCAGATCAAGATGTGATTTGGACTATCGATCCAACTCACATCAGCATACCATGTCATCTAGGAATACGTGGCACAACTAGGTATTGACAAGTGTAAGACTGATTCAACATTTTAGGCACATGTAGGTCACAAATCAGAGTGACACGTGGTAGTATTCAACACGTGTCAATCCACGTGTGACAACAGCAGATTTACACCACTTCAGAGTTTTGGTAATTAGGAGATGGATAGATGTCGGAGGAAAAGGAGGGGATAAATGGAATGAACCTTGTTCCATGGTCAAGAACAGACCGCAGGTGGGGAGAAGAATGATACAAAAGGTGACACGACAGGAATGGGGCCCTTCCTCAATACCCCACCATTCCAGATGCCCCCCCTTAATTAAAGGAAGAATGGAAAAGGGGGTCCAGAATCACTTGAGCATCGTTCATTTGGGTGCTTTAATCCTGTCCACTCGAGTGATGTGCACCCAATNCCCCCCCCCCCCTCTGCTTAAAGGTAGAATGGAAAGGGGGCTCCGAAATCCAATCCCGACCGTAGATCTGGGAGCACAGATTCTGGTCCTCTAGATTTTCTCGCTGCATAACCAACAGTGTAGGTGAATTTGAACAAGATCGGAGGGCAACTGTAGCACGACATAGTATAACTGCCAAAAACCACTGATGGTTTCAGCCAGAGGACTCAAAGACACTTAAGGATGATTGAGAGAGAAGGTGAAGAGCCTCTGATAATCTTCAAGAGGGATGAAGATGTTCGTGGAGGTAATTGACAACTGGATGGGCATTGAGGCCTGTAACTGAAACAGATAAGGTGAGCTCGACTTTCACAAAGAAGACGACGAGTCTCAACTACCAGAGAGGTTGAGAAATCTCATCAAAACACCCAGTGATGCTGGACGCATGGTGGAAAACAACCAAAGAAGCTGAAGAGTCATGATGATGATCAGACATAGCACTCAAGTTGTGGAGGAATTTGGAGTGGAGTGTGCATGCAAAGGCATTGTGAATATTGCATGCACAAGATGCACATAAGAGATACATATACATGATACAAAGAAGAGAGCTATTGCTATTGCTGTTGGAGTTGTTGTGATTGTTGTTGTCGTGGGGAAAATTCAAGTGTGAGCAAGGAGGCAGAGTGCAGGAGCAGATATGCACGCTAGAGGAAGGTTGCATCAAAGGGACATGGTTCAGAGAGTATAAAATGTAGAAGAATAGAAAGTGAAAGGGGTGTGCATAAGGCACTGATGCAGACAGGACAGAGCAGCGTAATAGAACAACAATAGGGTTGGCAGGCCATTGAATAATGTTATATCACTGTAGTAAGTTTCAGTAACAAAGAGTTTATTATTCAAGGTGGTCGAGAGGTGCTAGGGAGGACTGGTGTCCTCAAAGTTTCAAGTGGGTTCTTGAACATAGGGAGTTGGTGCTTCCTTCTAGTTGGTGCTAGAGAAACCAGGGAGTTGGTACTTCCTTCTAGTTGGTGCTAGAGAAACCAGGGGGTTGGTGCTTCCTTCTAGTGGGTATTAGAAAAAATAGAGAGTCGGTTCTCTTANGATGCTGAATGTGCCTTTGTTTATTTCTCTACATTATTGTGATCATCATTGAGTGCCTTGTAAAGATTTTAAAAGAAGCATAATTGTTTAAGCACAGTAACAATGGATTCACCCCCCCGCCCCCCCTCTAAGATGTCCAACAATTGGTATTAGAGATGGCCCCTTTTATTTAAGGGTAGATCCTAGTGCTTAAACATGTCAAGCCATGAAGGAAATTCAACCAATAAGGACCCTCTGTTCAATGGAACAAACTTTGCCTTCTGGAAAGTTAGAATGAGAACCTACATAATGGATTTAGGTGCAGATGTCTGGGATGTGGTAGATACTGGGTATGTAAAGCTAGTTTTTCTAGCTAATAAGGATGAAAAACTAGAATTTAGCTTCAACGCTAAGGCTATGAATGCTATCTTGAGTGGGCTTGCAGAAGCATAATTCGTAAAAGTTATGCACCTAGGAACTGCCAAAGAAATGTGGGAAAAACTCATTAGCAGTTATGAGGGTAATGAGAAGGTAAAGGATGCAAAGCTTCAAACCTACAGAATACAGTTTGAATAGATGAAGATGAAGGAAGATGAAACTATTGGAAAACACTTTCTGAGAATAGAAGAAATGGTAAATTCAATGAAGGCACTCATTGAAACAATAGGGGAACCTTTTTTAGTTCATAAAATCTTGAGATCTCTCCTAGATAGGTTTAACATGAAGGTCTCTACTGTAGAAGAACTTAATGATCTAAAAAACTTACAGTTTGATCAGCTTCTAGGAAAACTGACTGCATATGAAATGAGAATAGTTAAAGAAAAACCCACCTACAGAGAATCATCTTTTAAAGCAGACAAGAATGAGGATTCTGAGCCCGATGAAATTGAAGCAAAATTTGTGAAGAGACTGAAGAAGGGATCAAGAAAATACAAAGGTAAAATTCCTTTAAAATTCTTTAACTGTGGAAGGATAATTCATTTTGCAAATAAATGTCCACACAAGAAACATGATCAGAACTATGAAGGTGAAGAGAAGCACAAATCGAGGAGATTTGATAAAAATAAAAGTTTATGTGTAAACAATGATGACTCCTCAGAAGACACTGATAGTGAATCTTCCTATGAAGATAAGGTAAATGACTTCATGCTTATGGCCAAAGATAATTATGATAATAAAAGAACAAGCAGTGAAGAAGAAGATGTGGTTGACATGGAAGGAGAACTGATTAGTGCATTGGAAGAGATTGACAGACTAAGAATCAAGAATAGAAAGCAAATACAATTGTTGATACAATTCGAGAAAGATAGAAAAGAACCTGATGAAGACCATGTCCTACTAAAAGTAGAATTGGAAGAGGCAAAGAAAATTGAAGAGATTCTGAAACAGCAGCTATCAGAAAATAAGGTAAGATGTGAATCATTAGAACACAAAGTAGTGAAAACAAGGAAAGAAATGGAGAAGTTTCAAGCCCTGTATAATAAGAATCTATCAAGTATCAAAGCCTCAGAAGGATTAGCCACCATTCTGAAACAGCAAAGGAATCCAAAGCTGAAAACTGGTTTGGGTTATGAAGAGGGATCAAGCAGTGAGAAGCCAGGAAATGAAGAATGAATCAAGTTTGTCAAAAGTACAACCAATGACAATAACAACCCTGCAGAAACAAAGGAAGACAATCAACCACCCAGGAAGAGTAAAGAAAAAGGTGCCAGGATTGAATCTGAAGAACGAAGAAACAACTGCTGAAAGATGTCATCAACAAGAAAGAAATCAATTTTCTCAAAGAAGACAACCATTTACCAGGTACAAAGAATTTTTCTATGGCTATTGTTTATATTGTTCTAACTTTGGTCACAAAGCTATAATTTGTTCCTTAAGACTTAGACTTGATCAATTAAGGTTTCAAAGGAATAAATACTTCCCATAACAAAGAATGATATAGTCAAGAAATAATCCTTCATAGACTGCAAATTGCCAAATTAAGTCTCGACACATACAACTAAGGAGGCAAGAAATAATCAACAGTCAATACATAGGCAACACTGCAACAATAAGTTTGACTTATTGAACAATGAGGTTGAATGCTACACCTGTCATAACTTTGGACATAAATCTATTGAGTGTCGGTTAAGGAACTATGAACCAGATTCGAAATCCCCTGCTGAAAATGTCAAGCTTTGGAAGAAGAAGGAAAGTAACAAGTGTGGATTAGTATTGTATTCTCAAAGAAAAATGAACCCTTGGTATATGGATAGTGGATTCTCCAAACACATGATGGGAGACAAAGCCAAGTTTATATCTCTAAGTGAAAGCAAATCAGAAAGTGTAACCTTTGGAAATGATGCTCTAGGGAAAATAAAAGGCAAAGGGATGGTGAGCTTAAGTAATGGAAAAGGAAAAGCCCAAGATGTTCTACTTGTGGATGGGATGAAACATAACCTGCTTAGTGTAAGTCAAATGTGTGATACAGGATACGAGGTGTTGTTCTTGGTGTTATCGCTCAGTTTGTAGTCAAGGTCAAATAGCTGGAAGATAAGGACCAAACTGGTACAACATGAGCTTCCCCACCCACTGTCACCTCGATGGGGAGCTCTTTCTATTTAGGGTGGATAATCCCAAGGGAGACGTCCCTAGTAATCTGGGGTGTTGAAGGAGAAAAGATCAAGGGTTTGAGGTTCAATAGGTCAAAGTAGATTTTCCCTTTCACAGATTACTGCCAAGAGAGATAGTCAAAAAGAAGGTATTCTACTGAAAGAGGCACCTGTTTGCGAGACAAGGCAAGTAAAACTAAAACGTGTAGACAATGGTTAGTACTTCAATTGATAATGACTATATTTAATATATATGAGCAATAATAACATGTAATTATTGATGAAATCAATGATTGCAAATAAAGACAATGGCTTATAATAATACTTCTTCAATAAATACAAAATGGTACTTGCATTCAATGTACAAAATCAATTCTTAAATTATCACAACGCATTAAATGTGCTCATACATATATATATATATTGTTGTTGCGTCACTATGCTATTTAAGGGTGATGTCAGCCCTAATATAGGTTAGTTTTGGAAAATATTGAGGTGAACGTTTTGTTAATTAACCAAGGAAAATATTCAACACTTCAATATCTATTGACAGATGACCTAGCCGCAACTTTAATACCAAGCAAAAGTTCATAAAAGGCAAGACGTTATCTTAGGGTTAGGGTTGGTAGGTCGCTAGGGTTATTTAGGGTTTCAATTTAAGAAATTTTGAAAGATTGTTTGAAAACCAAAGGCTCAATGTTGCAAGTTTTTAGACCAGTGCCTAGGGTATTATGGAGTCAAGGAGTGAGACTAAAGGCTTGGAGGGATCTAAACTTAAGGATGAGAGAGTTAGGCTTAATGGTGCTGCAATGGCAGGGCCACTAAGTCAAAACCCTAAGGGGAGGAGGCTCATTCTGGTGTAGCTTAAGCTAGGCCTCATGCTCCTCCCTCTTTCCTTAAAACTCTTTGGCAAAATGACTAGCTTTAAAACATAAATCTAGGGCTGAAAAGTGTTGTTTGGGGCCAAGGCCTTTCAAACCCTAAGAAGTCAAACCCTAGGTGTAAAGTCAATTAGGCCTAGGATGTCTTCTTTCTTCAATCTATGTTTCAAATCTAACTCAGAAAAAGAAGAATTAGTGTAGCAATGGCTAGGCTATATCCTTCTTAATCAAATGGCTAAACAAGTTTTTATCATGGGGACATAAA
>JASDQU010737681.1:191874-205797 GCA_032191745.1 Picea mariana | reverse complement strand
TCTTAATCAAATGGCTAAACAAGTTTTTATCATGGGGACATAAAGCAAGGACATACTTGTGTGCTTTCTCCCTAGGGTTTCAATGATTAAGCATAATAATAACAATGTAACCATACATGTAAGATATTAAACCTACAACCATTCAATCAAGAAGTTTTGTATGAAAAATACACTTACAAATTCATGAAGAGCTTATCAAACCTAGTTCTAACACCTTCGAATGATAAAAAACACCATACATATGCCAAAGATGATCCTCCCAAGTGTAGCGCATCAACTCCAAGAGCCAATAATAAAGACAAAAGACTAAAAAGAGATCTCTCCTAAGATAGCAAGTTGTGTTCTGTCAAAATGAGGCTCAATGTCCTCAATTTATATCATCCAAATGACCATAAATTACAAAATAGGTCATTAAAAACAGCCGACAAGGCTGACTTAACAATATTCCATTATTTGTCACAGTAAATGCTAAAATGTCAAAGTAAGAGCTAAAAAGGGAGACGTCAGGCCCCTCTGAGGGAGACGTTGGCCCTTTTTGGGCATCATCAGCATCCAGAAGGCAAAACGTTGGCCCTTATAGGGATCCTGCAGACTACCACACGTGCCAAATGGTCCAAGCACACTACCACATCCTCTAGAAAATGTCTAGCCTACCCTGGGTGGTGTCCTGTCCATCAAAGCCATCATCTCATCTACAGGGTGTGATCCCCCCTAGGTCGATCTCTGCCAAAGTGTCCCGGTGAAGGTGTCCTTCTGTCTTCTTCATGCAAGGGCTCATCATGATGTTGTCATGTCTCTGCCATCCTAGAAACCATCTGATGGGCTCTTCATCCCCATGGAAGTCCAAGATAATCATCTCCCCATGTGTACCGGTCCTATGGTACCTGTCCATTGGGTATGGTCCTGCACATCAAAGACTACGCCCTCCATGGGCTCATCAATCCTCGAGATCATAGCAATGTAAATCGTATTTCATCATTAAAGTTATCAAATAAATGCATGAAATCCCTAACATATCATCTAAGAGCTCAAAGATATTACACAGATCTACTATACAAAGCTAAAGAAACCGATAGAACAACCTATTGGGCTAACACCCACAAGAGATGGAAAGTTTCTTCAGAAGATCATTCAAGCCATGTTTTATGAGGTGATATGGTTTTTAGGGATGTCCAATCACAGTTAGACCAAGGGCAGGTGTTGTCCGTGGGTGCCTTTGTAGGAGGCGAGCTATACCCGTCATGGATGCATTTTTTCCAAGCCCTTTATTGCCTTTATTTTTCTTTTGTTTCTTTTCTTTATTTTTTACTTTAAGGTCTGACCAAAGGAAACTGCCCTGGCTTGGTGGCTAGAGCTGACAGCGTTACCCACTGGTATCTTCATAGAAATGATAAGGCTGGCTCATGATGAGACCCCCTTTCCCTTGGCCATGCAACCAAAGATCACTACCCTGGCGTGGTGACCAGATGATGGCAATGTCATACTACTGGATACCTATGAACATAATGGGCTGACTCGTGATTAGACCTCCCATCCTCTTGGTTAGGTCTTGTTTTTTATTATTTTTCTTAGGGTCCCTTTAGTTTCTGATGAGAGGGGTATAAGATGTAAACATGATAAGATGGTGGGAGCAGACAATGGCTCTGCAAATCCACCTTGGTGGCTAACCAAAACCCATGAATATCAACTTGCTAAGTCACCCCATCAATCACCCCAACAATGGTCAAGTGGATTAGTGTAAGATCCAAGCAGTCCTCATAAATGAAAGGAACCTAATGCATATATAAGAAGGTTATAACGATCAAATATGACACATACCATGATACCTCAGACCAATTACCTCATGGAGCAAGAGTCCTCTCCAATGCAAGCCCAGGCCGGTGCTGATGGAAGCTGCTACTGTTGACAGGACAAATTTGACGGAGAAGAAGAAAGATGGGCCCTTCAGGGCCATGCTCTAGTCAATCCTGCTCTCAGTACTCCATGTCTAGGACCTGTGGGCCTCGAGACATGATCTCCTAGCTATCCCTAGATATCGGGGATAACATCTGGAACGATCCAGAGACCGGGAAGTCGCAGAATCCCGAAGGGGAGGGGGTGTTGCATCATACATTTTTGGTACATGGTATGGTGTTGATATACATAGTTTATGTACATGTTTGGCACATGGTTTATGGTACATGTTGTGGTACAAGATGATGGATGGTATAGGGTTGGTACATGGTATGGTACATGAAAATATCTTGTAATGATATGTTGGTAACATTCGTGCATGCTTGGTAGAGGCATGTGTTGTTGATGTTGAGCATATGGTTTGAAAGGGGGTTGTAGCCTCCTTCCTGTTGGGGTTGGAGAATTACAGAGTTGGATCTTCCTTTCGGTTGGATCGTTAGAACTATGTGGTTATATCCACTTCTGTTTCTCCAGAGAACCTATGTGGTTGTATCATCATTCTTGTTGGAGCCATAAAATCAAGGAGTTGTAACTTCCTTTAGGTTGGAGACTCGGAATATGGGGTTGGAGACTCCTTCAAGTTGTATTTGGAGAATTGGGAAGTTGTTGATTCATATGAATCTATTATTCATATATATAAGAAATCTTTATGTGGTTTTCTCCCATTTTGGTTTCCACGTAAACAATGGTGTATTGTGTTATTGATGTGATGTTGATGTGATGGTGCTTATGTTTACATGGTTATGATATATATATTGGATGCATTCATAGATGGTAAATTGATGATATTTTACTAAACATTGTTGTTAAAATGAAAGAATATACATTGTGGTTAAAAGTGGTGTAATTTTTCATTACTTATTCACCCCCCCCTCTTAGTAATGGAACAGGACCATTGCACTAGACAACTATGACGTGGTTTGGTTGATTGTCTAGTGGGATAGTTATATTCCACAATGTTTCACATGGGAGGATGCACATGACATGCTTCAACAATTTCCATATTTATTTTGCGAGCTTGATAAATACAGTAGTAACACTCGTATTTATTGTTTTCATTGTTAGATTATACAAACATCAGGTTGAAATTTAAAACAATAGGGGGTGTATGTAACATCTAGATTTAATCGACCATATCTTCATAACATTGATTATTCTTTGAGGACACTTGCGTGCGAGTGATCTGGATAAACATGGTACATTATGATTATTTGATTTGTTTTATTTCAATAATTTCAATAGGAAAAACAATGTGCTTGAAGCAATCCCATACCCAAAATGAAACTGCTCCAATAATAAGAAACAATAAATTAAAATAAAAAAGAATTAAATAGTGAAATGGTTAGGGGAACTAAGGCATCTAGGGTAGGATTGAACTTACAAACTCTAAAATATCGATAAAGAGATCTCCACGAAATATTACTCAAATAAGTCATATGTTTGTATTCATAAAAGAATTTGGATTATTACAAGTGAGAGGGGACTTATTTTATTACAAATCTTATAATAATACAACTCCAATTACATAGTGGTGAATCATTAATGCATATAACTAACATATCCACTTTTCTTTTCCCTAATTTAGAAATTTCAAGATGGGAAATAGAATGTATAAGTAATGGTATTTCATAATAACATTCCATTTGTTGACTGGACGTTTTAGAATGACATTTGTTCTTCCACATGGTGGAAATCAAGGTACCAAAATCATTATAATTTCATAAACAAAGAGATCTTGAAGAGTAATTATTTTTTGTCTTATATTATTGAAATTGAATTAACTTTTAAAAAAGTGGTATTGATGCTTAACCTACTATGTATTATAAATACTGACAACAAATTGTTTGATATATAATTACACACAAAACCCTTATAAAAATGTGTGTTGGTTTTATGTTTCAGATATCCTTATGATTTTAAGTGTTGGATAAACATATTCATTTTCCTGTTACTCACCTTTTAAAAATTAGTCTAGGCATTGAGATTTCTTGAGAGAGAATCTCTTGTTGTTAGTAAATTAGAAAATATCTTGAACTTCCGTTTCCATACAATTATTGAATTCTACAGGGAGAAAAGAAAGATTTAGATTACATGCGGACAAAAATAAAAATGTTTCCACTAGTAGAATGAATCAAATTGGTTCTTCCCTTCTCAAAGGAACAAAATGATTTGCATAACACATAAGGGAAAAAAATCATAACTTGAAAATAAAGAAAAAATTTTGTGTTTTAAAAAAATCATAATAATAGTCTCAAACATTTTGCCGTAGTTTTTTGGAAACAAAACATCAACTATATGAGTCATCTAACCCAACACCAAAAAACACAAATATTGAATAAATTTAAACTTCAAACTAACTTGAATGAACTAGTACTACAACTAGATTTCAAGAAAACCAAATATACTATGTGCCATAAATCCCGCACGAAAATGTGTCTAATCTGGCTATGAAAAGTTCATAAACAATACAAATTGCGATATTATGCTAAATCTAAATCCATGTCAGACATTAAAAAATCAGGCTCTTCAACAACCCTCAAACGCGACAAGCTTATCCAAAATCCAACCTTTCTGCGCTTTTAGATTTTTGATGTCCCTGCCAATCTGTTTCTGATCATTTATGAGAGAAGAGTATTCTTCCTCTAGAATCAAGTAATCACGCCTCAAGGCTCGATACTTATCGGCTAATTTAGATAATTTAGTGGGCAGTGAATTTTCTCAAAGACGATCTGATTGATACCTGGAACTATCCACTTTCTCCTCATAATTCTCACTCCTCTGCCTCTGTTTTGATGTTTTGGGCATCTTTACTTCCTCCACTCTTGCTTCACTATGTGCTTGATACAAGGCTAGCAGAGTAGTTTGAGACAATGTTTTCCTTCCTAAGTTCTTGGATTTCATTGCCTTATTGGACAATGGATTCCCTCCTGGATTCTTGCACTTCCATGCATTATCATCCATATACATATTTGGGTTTTTCATTTTTATAGATGTAATATTTCTGATATATGTGGACCTCGTCGCTTCTTGCACTTCGATGCATTATCATCCATATACATATTTGGGTTTTTCATTTTTATAGATCAAATATTTCCGATATATGTCCAGCTCACTGCTAAAAGATAAGTCAGTAGGAAGCAAAGATCTGTTAAAGCACACAAAATATAAGGATCCCTTAAACTAGTTTTCCCTTATAGTAAACATTAGAAGAAGTCGTGAAATAAACAGTAATTGCTAGAATAATTATGTTAATGTAATTAACAATACATTAACAATGAATACATAAATTTAAGATGAATGTTGTATGTTAAAGATAACCATTTAAATGTAACTTGCCAACCTCTTAATCCAATGGAGTTCAATTTCTTCCTCGACCTTCTCTAGCTTAAAAGGTTCTAGAAAACAACCTAAAACCCTCAAATTCATCAATCCACATGTCCTGTAAAGTTAAAGGAATATGATATCAAGGACTTCAACTTGCAGTAATCTAGGATTAAAACCTCTATTTGTAGTAACCTAATCTCAAGAGCGATTTCTGAAAACAGCTTAACCCTCTTAATCACAATCACACATTATCACGATCACAAAGGGAAAAAAGAAATAATGCCAACGGACAAGAAAAGGAAAAACCATCTACATAGATGTGGAGATCACTTGAATGATTATGATTGATGTACATAAATTGAAGCAAAGGAAAAACCATCTACATAGATGTGGAGATCATTTGAACAGTTGTGATTGAGGTACATAAATTGAACTGGGGACAATTTTAAAATACTTACTCAATATCTCAAAACCCAAAAGTAAAAATTAAGCCACAACTCAAATACCTAGCTAGTTAAAAGTCGTTCTTCTCGATTAGAAATTTCAAATGGTGAATTGAGCTTCCGAAATAGAGAATGTATGCAAAAGTTATGCCCCCGAGAAGTTGACGTTTCAACTGCTGCCACCGGTCCCGCAAACCTTTTGTATTTTCGTCTTCCATGGTTGGGGTTTTGGATTTTACTTATGTTAAAATGGTCTTTACAGCCTCATTCTAACAATCATATTCTAGCAAATGAAAGTAGCCATCACATCGCTTCTTAGAGCTAAGCTTCAACCATTCTAGCGAGTCTTTCACTTTGTATTTTTGTAGTCTCTGTAAATTTCTTTCATTAATAGAAACAATGTATTACTGTATTTTTTTTCTCTCTCAATATTTACATGTATCTCATTGTAATATCTATGCTTTTATTTTGTTCTAAAAAATAATTAGGATCAGTGGAATTAGAGTAGAATTCTCTTGTTTTTAATTGCAAGTCCCTGGCAAGGTATGCGTATAGCAAGTTTTCTCTTGAGGTTGTCTCTCTTGAGGAAAATTGCTCACGCACACCCAAGAAACCGTCCATGGAGGAAGAAAATTAAAATAGTAGAGAATATGATTCTATTAATTTATTTCTTAAGCAAGCTCCCACATCACAAAGGCACGAAATGATGATGAATTTTTCCCACATCCTTCAAAGCCTATCGGTAACAACACGAGCATCTTCATCAAGCGACCAATTTTGAGGCACCTCACCTTTCAAGGTATAAGTTAATTTTGATATTCCCATATTTGAAGGACATATATATTTGGAAGGTTATTTCTTTGTTCATAATTTCTTCGACATGGAAGATATACGTTTGCACTCTTTAAGGCTCTCCCCCATGTCAAACATTGGTGGGAAACTTATTTGGAGCAAATTTCCACAGAGGTGTCTGGAATATATGGGGCCGAGCCAGTACATGGCATGGACCACATTATGGAAAGAGAGGGGCCAAGAAGTGACGGATTTCACCAATACCTTCCATACCTTGTGCACGAATACATGGACCACACTATGGCAAGAGAGGGGCCAAGCAGTGACAGATTTCACCAATACCTTTCATACCTTGTGCACCAAGATGGGTATCAAAGACTTTGAGCGAAATTTGGTTCTGAAATACCGCAGGGCCGTACACAAATACATCCAAACTAAAAGGGATTTTCTGGACATCTCATGAGCCAGTGTTTCCTATTGATATGTTCAAGAAAATATTTAATCATGAGAAAAATAGGTATTTAGGGTCTCCGAATCCATAACAACAAAATTATGATAAAGACGACCCTAACAAACAACCTCTTGAAAACCAGTCCAAGCCACAGGAAAATAAGGGTCATGGAAATATGAAGGACACATGAAAATGGTGTGATTTTGACAAAATCCCCTCGCACAACACCAATGAATGTTGTGTTAGTCTCCAATTTTGACCATATTTTTGCCTATGTTATTCCAGATATACCCCCATTCCATATCCAGTATCATACCTTTCTGGCCTTACCTTGATACATTTCACATCATTTTGCCCTAAATGGAGCTATTCAATGTATTCATATGATTTATGTTATTTTTACTGTATTTTAATACTTTAAATTGATATTGATACTAACATTGCATGAGATAGGTACTTGTTTCCTTGAAGCAGATTTATTAGTACCAAGTACCGGCTTGCATGATATTTCCAGATTGGAATGCCACTTCCGATTCATGTGTTACAGTTTACATATAAAATCTCGAATTAATCTCGAGAGAAAACAATGTGATGAATCAAAGAGGAATTATAGAACCAATTTTTACTATGATTATCTCTATTTCATAGTTCACGCTTCTTGACACTTCGTGTCATGAAGTTGTGAACTCAATTTTAACAAACTTTGAGTCATTTTCGGATCTAAGATTCACTCAATTAATGTACCTATGTCTAAGTCTATTTTTTTATTCACGGTTGTATATGTAGGGAGGATATATATAAACTTGGTTTCTCTCTATGTCAGAAATGATTGAAGAAACCGTCTTTTGTGATATTGCTCATAATACAATTCCTAAACTGTGCGTTATATTATCTTTTCTGTAAATGGATTGAGTTAATTTTTGAATTATGGAGCATGAGGAATGATATAGTTACGCATGAAGAGATCTGATTTAGTTCTGGTTTCATTTTAAAGCCATTGCACCTTTTGGTTGGACCAACCAACAGGTTCAATTCGCTTTCCCTTTCTCTATATTGTAGTTATTTCGTTTCCAGTTTTAAAATCCGTGTGTTAGTTTTTAATTTGAAATTGTTTTGTTAATTTCTGACTTGAATCATTTTCGTTTAGTTCATTTTTAGTTTGGAATTATTCCTTAGATCATTGAATATTGGAATTAGTTGTTTGTCATTTGTAGAATTCGATGAATAATCCAATTACTGATTTAACTCTTTTAATTTAGTTTAGATTTACTCTGTTTTCAAGTTTTAGTTTAATTATGATTTGAAGTTAGTTTAAACTCAGATTTACTTTGTTTTTAGGCTAGTTCAACTATGGTTTGGTCTCTTTAGGGTAAAGAAGGACATTGATTAGTTTCAATTTTATTAGATTTATTTCGATTTAGAATAGATATAGAGAAATATTGGCTTGGAAGCAACTATTTAATTTGATTAAGTACTTATAATAGATCATTAAAGATTTCTCTTCATAGGTTTCTATTGAGGATAATTTCCATTGATAGAATAGATTATTGTAGAGAATAGATTTGCACATGCATTGATATAACATTTGCATCTTCTTCAAAATTTAGACAGAATTTAAATTGCAAGATTAGACATAGCATAGTGATCTCAGTCGAAGAGGATTTTCCGTTTACATTGTTTCAGTTTCCTTTCTCAGAAAGATTTAGATTCAGATTTTTAGGATAAATTTAGACTCTGTTTGTTCAGATTTCGCTTGATTAGAATTAGGATAAACTCTAGAATGATTCAATGTTAGTTTCTATCGAGTAAAACTTTTAGCATGTGATAGATTTTAGTTGTTGATAGATTTTAGTCATCTAAACCAGCACCAAACAACACAAATATTGAAGAAATTTAAACTTCAAACTAACTTGAATGAACTAGTACTACAACTAGATTTCGAGAAAACCAAATATCCTAAGTGCCATAAATCCTGCACGAAAATGTGTCTAATCTGGCTATGCAAAGTTCATAAACAATACAAATTGCGATATTATGCTAAATCTAAATCCATGTTGGACATTAAAAAATCAGGATCTTCAACAACCCTCAAACGCGACAAGCTTATCCAAAATCCAACCTTTATGTGCTTTTAGCTTTTTGATGTCCCTGCCAATCTATTTATGCTCATTTATGAGGGAAGAGTATTCTTCCTCTAGAATCAAGTAATCACACCTCAAGGCTCGATACTTATCGGCTAATTTAGATAATTTAGTGGGCAGTGAATTTTCTCAAAGACCATCTGATTGAGACCTGGAACTATCCACTTTCTCCTCATAGTTCTCACTCCTCTGCCTCTGTTTTGATGTTTTGGGCATCTTTACTGCCTCCACTCTTGCTTCACTGTGTGCTTGATACTAGGCTAGCAGAGTAGTTTGAGACAATGGTTTCCTTCCTGAGTTCTTGGATTTCATTTCCTTATTGGACAATGGATTCCCTCCTGGCTTCTTGCACTTCCATGCATTATCATCCATATACATATTTGGGCTTTTCATTTTTATAGATGTAATATTTCTGATATATGTGGAGCTCGTCGCTTCTTGCACTTCGATGCATTATCATCCATATACATATTTGGGTTTTTCATTTTTATAGATCAAATATTTATGATATATGTGCAGCTCACTGCTAAAAGATAAGTCAGCAGGAAGAGATCTGTTGAAGCACACAAAATATAAGGATCCCTTAAACTAGTTTTTCCTTATAGTAAACATCAGAAGAAGTAGTCAAATAAACAGTAATTGCTAGAATAATTATGTTAATGTAATTAACAATACATTAACAATGAATACATTTCTCCCTCGACCTTCTCTAGCTTAAAAGGTTCTAGGAAACAACCTAAAACCCTCAAATTCATTAATCCACATGTCCTATAAAGTTAAAGGAATATCATATCAAGGACTTCAACTTGCAGTAATCTAGGATTAAAACCTTTATTTGTAGTAACCCAATCTCAAGAGCGATTTCTGAAAATAGCTTAACCCTCTTAATCACAATCACACATTATCACGATCACAAAGGGAAAAAACAAATAACGCCAATGGACAAGCAAAGGAAAAACCATCTACATAGATGTGGAGATCACTTGAACAATTGTGATTGATGTACATAAATTGAAGCAAAGGAAAAACAATCTACATAGATGTGGAGATCATTTGAACAGTTGTGATTGATGTAAATAAATTGAACTGGGGACAATTTTAAAATACTTACTCAATATCTCAAAACCCAAAAGTAAAAATTAAGCCACAACTCAAATACCTAGCTAGTTAAAAGTCGTTCTTCTCGATTAGAAATTTCAAATGGTGAATTAATCTTCCGAAACAGAGAATATATGCAAAAGTTACGCCCCTGGAAAGTTGACGTATCAACTACTGCCACCGGTCCCACAAAGCTTTTCTATTTTTGTCTTCCGTGGTTGGCGTTTTGGATTTTACTTATGTTAAAATGGTCTTTACAGCCTCATTCTAACAATCATCTTCTTGCAAATTAAAGTAGTTGTCACATCTCTTCTTAGAGCTAAGATTCAACCATTCTAGCGAGTCTTTCAATTTGTATTTTTGTAGTGTCTGTAAATTTCTTTCATTAATAGAAACAATGTATTACTGTATTTTTTTTCTCTCTCAATATATACATGTATTTTGTTGTAATATCTATGCTTTTATTGTGTTCTAAAAAATAATTAGGATCAGTGGAATTACAGTAGACTTCTCTTGTTTTTAATTTCAAGTATAGCAAGTTTTCTCTTGAGGTTGTCTCTCTTGAGGAAAATCGCCCACGCATGCCCACGAAACCGTCCATGGAGGAAGAAAATTCAAATGGTAGAGCATATGATTCTATTAATTTATTTGTTAAGCAAGCTCCCACGTCACAAAGGCACGAAATGATGGCGAATTTTTCCCACATCCTTCAAAGCCTGTCAGTAACAACACGAGCATCTTCATCAAGCGACCACTTTTAAGGCACCTCACCTTTCAAGGTATAAGTTAATTTTGATATTCCCATATTTGAAGGACATATAGATTTGGATTCCCTAGAAAAATGGTTAAGTCTGCTAGAAGTTTATTTCTCTGTTCATAATTTCTTCGACATGGAAAATATACGTTCGCACTCTTTAAGGCTCTCCCCCATGTCAAACATTGGTTGGAAACTTATTCGGAGCAAAGTTCCACAGAGGTGTCTAGAATATATGGGACCGAGCCAGTACATGACATGGACCACACTATGGCAAGAGAGGGGCCAAGAAGTGACAGATTTCACCAATACTTTCCATACCTTGTGCACCAAGCTGGGTATCAAAGACTTCGAGCAAAATTTGGCTCTGAAATACCGCATGCCTGTACACAAATACATCCAAACTAAGAGGGATTTTCTCGACATCTCACCGGTCAGTGTTGCCTATTGATATGTTGTTAAAATCAAGCAAATATTTAAGCATGAGAAAAATAGGTATTTAGGGTCTCCGAATCCATAACAACAAAATTATGATAAATACGACCCTAACAAACAACCTCTTGAAAACCAGTCCAAGCCACAGGAAAATAAGGGTCATGGAAATATTAAGGACACCTGAAAATGGTGTGATTTTGACAAAATCCCCTTGCACAACACCAATGAATGTCGTTTTAGTCTCCAATTTTGACCATATTTTTTCCTATGTTATTCCAGATATACCCCCATTCCATATCCAGTATCATTCCTTTCTGGCCTTACCTTGATACTTTTCACATCATTTTTCCCTAAATGGAGCTATTCAATGTATTCATATGATTTAAGTTATTTTTAATGTATTTGAATACTTTAAACTGATATTGATACTAACATTGCATGTGTTAGGTACTTGTTTCCTTGAAGCAGATTTATCAGTACCAAGTACCGACTTGCACGATATTGCCAGATTGGAATGCCACTTCCGATTCATATGTTACAGTTCAGATATCAAATCTCGAATTAATATCGAGAGAACACAATGTGATGAATCAAAGAGGAATTATAAAACCAATTTTTACTATGATTATCTCTATTTCATAGTTCACCCTTCTTCACACTTCGTGTCATGAAGCTATGAACTCAATTTTAACAAACTTTGAGTCATTTTCGGATCTAAGATTCACTCAATTAATGTACCTATGTCTAAGTCTATTTTTGTATTCATGGTTGTATATGTAGGGAGGATATATATAAACTTGGTTTCTCTCTATGTCAGAAATCGTTGAAGAAACCGTGTTTTGTGATATTGTTCATAATACAATTCCTGAACTGTGCGTTATATTATCTTTTCTGTAAATGGATTGAGTTAATTTTTGAATTAGGGAGCATGAAGAATGATATAGTTACGCATGAAGTGATCTGATTTAGTTCTGGTTTCGTTTTAAAGCGATTGCACCTTTTGGTTGGGCCCACCAACATGTTCAATTCGCTTTCCCTTTCTCTATATTGTAGTTATTTCGTTTCTAGTTTTAAAATCTGTGTCTTAGTTTTTAATTTGAAATTGTTTTTTTAATTTCTGACTTGAATAGTTTTTGTTTAGTTCATTTTTAGTTTGGAATTATTCCTTAGATCATTGAATATTGGAATTAGTTGTTTTCCATTTGTAGAGTTCGATGAACAATCCAATTACTGATTTAACTCTTTTAATTTAGTTTAGATTTACTATGTTTTCAAGTTTTAGTTTAATTATGATTTGAAGTTAGTTTAAGCTCATATTTACTCTGTTTTTAGGGTAGTTCAATTGTGGTTTGGTCTATGTAGGGTAAAGAAGGACATTGATTAGTTTCAATTTTATTAGATTTATTTCGATTTAGAATAGATATAGAGAAATATTGGCTTGGAAGCAACCATTTAATTTGATTAAGTACTTAGAATAGATCATTAAAGATTGCTCTTCATAGGTTTCTATTAAGGATAATTTCCATTGATAGAATAGATTATTGTAGAGAATAGATTTGCACATGCATTGATAGAACATTTTCATCTTTTTCAAAATTTAGATAGAATTTAAATTGCAAGATTAGACATAGCATAGTGATCTCAGTCGAAGTGGATTTTCTGTTTACATTGTTTCAGTTTCCTTTCTTAGAAAGATTTAGATTCAGATTTTTAGGATAAATTTAGACTTTGTTTGTTGAGATTTCGCTTGATTAGAATTAGGATAAACTCTAGAATGGTTCAATATTAGTTCCTATCCAGTAAAACTTTTAGCATGTGATAGATTTTAGCTGTTGAATTAGTTTCTGTAGACTTTTTTTACACAGGTTGTTCCATTCAATAGACTTAATCTGGAACTTGATTAAAGTAGAAAACAATAGAAAAATGATCATTACATTTATCATAGGATTAATGAGTTCTTAAATTGGATTTATTTCATGGTGTTTAGATCCACTTTTTCCTTGGAATTCTCACTCTTCTGCCACTTTTTTGATGTTTTGGGCATCTTTGCTGTGTCCACTCTGGCTTCACCGGGGCTACCTGAGTCGTTTGAGACAGTGGTTTCCTTCCTTGTTGGACTTCATGGCCTTCTTGGACAATGGATTCCTTATTGGCTTCTTGTACTTTGATGCATTATCATCCACATGCATATCTGGGTTTTTCATTTTTATAGATCAAATATTTGTGATGTATGTGGAACTCACTGCTAAAAGATAAGTCAACAAGAAGCAGAGATCTGTTAAAGCACACAAAATATCACCAACCATTTAAGTCTAACTTGCAAACATCTCAAGCCAATTGAGTTCTGTTTCTGCTTCGACCTTCTCTAGCTTAAAAGGTTCTAGGAAACAAGATAAGAAACCAAAGAAAAAAAAAAAGCATAGACATGCATAATCCAACAATCAAATTCCTATAAGTTCATCTAAAATGCTAAGCATGAGTTCAACTTTACTAACAATACTTAAGCATTCAAATTCATCAATCCACAAGTCC
>JASDQU010737681.1:146118-156203 GCA_032191745.1 Picea mariana | reverse complement strand
GCAACCTGTTCATCCATGCTGACATATAGGAGCTTCAAGGCTCCTCTCTACACCATGTCACAGATGTAATGATAGCAAATCTCTATGTGCTTCGACCTATCATGGCATACAGGATTCTCTGTCATTTTTGTGCAGCTCTAGTTGTCACATAGGATCATGGTTGCTTCCATTTCTAGGTCAAATAGACCGGTCAGCAACTTTCGAAGCCATATAGCTTCGCAGCTAGCAGAACATGCGGCAATGTACTCTGCTTCCACTATGCTAAGAGCAATACTAGATTGCTTCCTACTCTGCCATGAGATCATGGTTGATCCCAAACTGAAACAACATCCGGAAGTTCTTTTTCTGTCAGCAATGCTTCCTGCCCAATCTGCATTAGTATATCCATTCAGTGTGAAGTTATGATCTCCATCATAGATGAGACCATAATCTATTGTACCTTTAAGGTACCTCATCACATGTTTTGCAGCCACTAGATGAACACATATAGGTTCTACCTGAAACTGACTCAAGGTGTTCACTACAAAACAAATTTCTGGTCTGGTGTTCGTCAGGTGCATCAGCGATCCAATAATCCATTTTTACAATGTGGTATCTATCAAGTCTGACGAAGTATCGACTAGCAGCTTCAGCTTCACTTCCATGGGTGTATTCATGGGTTTGCATTCCAACATGTCAAATCTCTTCAGGATTTCGACTCTATACTTCCCTTGGTTAAGGAAGATCCTTTCTGGACTCTACCATACCTCAAGGCCTAAGAAGTAATGCATTAGGCCAAGGTCATTCATTTCAAATTCTATGGAAAGTCTCCTTTTACATTCAGCGATGAGCTTTTCTTCTCCATTTAAGAATAAGTCATCCACATACAATAGTAAGATTATTGTTACCCATGATTTTGGTCATATTGATGATATATTGATGATGGTGTACTCAGGCTCCTAATAAGAGCTTTTCTCCTGAGAAAAGTGACATTCCTCTCTTCCCAGAAAACATACTTTTGAAGAGAGTTCGTAGGTTTCTCATATCCTAGGGTGCGAGAATGACCCATTCTCATAGGTTGCCTTCAGCTAGGGTGCGAACTTCTCGCACTGTGCTACATAGCTAGGGTGTGAACTTGCTCTCAAGCTTGGAAAAAGATGAAGTCTCGATGGTTCTAGAAGGGAATCTTCTAGAAGAATGGGTTGGCATTTGAATGGTTATCCTTTTACTGGTTTCCCTGATATTGTGGGATCATTCTTATCCAAGTAACCATCTCATCCACTCCTATATATTGATAGGATTCTCATGGAAAAGGTTGAGCAAGATTCATTGGAGAATTGGTGAAAGAATTGTGTGAAGGACCTAGCTTGAACATGAGCTTGGAGACTCTAGCAAGTCTATCAAGAGGAATTGGATCTTTTTCATACAAGGATTGAGCAAGTGTGTGTGTTGGAGCCAAAAGCCACCAAAAGGAAGCTTGAGACATCAAGGCGATCAGGTTGTATCTTCTACTTTTGATTAATATGATATAGTGGCATGTCCTTTTCCCATAACGTCATGCTTACTTTATTGTTTAATTCCTTGATCATACACATAAGTTGACGATTGAATATATTTTTCTATCTTCACTTTGGTTCGTTTGTGTTGTCTTGGTCTTGACCTCACAAGAGCACCGGAGCGAATCAGGAGCAACAGAGACCCTAGGAAGCGATACCAAGGTATGTTACTTGTTCCTCCCTACTAGATAATTCAATGGTCATAACTTAGGGAAAGAGTCATGTCCTGTCCTGTTTTGTTCTAGATCCAGGTGGATCTAGGGAGATCTGTTAGTGTCCACACCTACCGATTAGTCTGATAACAAAATTGGCGACTCCACTGGGGAGATTACTCATTTTCTTTATGGTTTTTGGTGTTTTTCCTTGGCCATTTTCTCTTTCCTTACCTTTCTCCATTCATATCAATCTCTGAGTCTTCAAGATACCCTGATAAACCCTCTGGGTTGAGAGGCCTCTTCAAAATTTTTGTCTTTTTCCAAAAATTTGCTTAGTTTCAGACATTCTCGCACTGCACCCCACAGTGACCTGTGAGAATGTATTGAGTATACACCTTGCTTTTAGGTCCAGTGAGAGGTTCTCGCACTCTACTCAAAGATAGCCTGTGAGAATGACCCATTCTCGCACTGTGTAATATTGTTAGCCTGCGAACCCTCTTTTCAAAATTTTGGATTTAATATTTTTTGCATGGTCAGCTACCCATATTAGTATAGGTGCCTGCAAAGATCTTCTTGGACCATTGGTTGATGTTTTCTTGTCTTCGTTTTTGTGCATGAACAGTCTTAGGAAATCAAAGGCTCTTCCTGTCCATTTTTCTTGACTTTCGTTTCTTGACTTTTCTTGGCAAAGATATGCTCTCTGGTTTTGGAATCTGAGTGTGCTTGTTTGGTTAAGGACCGGAAATTGGTTGAAAGTTGAGATTATTCATCTTTCTCATTTTCTCATTATTTGTAAGATTACTTTTCTCATGCAATTGAAAAGACTAGTTTGATCTGCTTGTTATTTTTGCTTCCATTGAAAGATTGGTTTGGATTTTTTGTCTATTGCTTGTTCACTAGTTTTTTATTTTCTTCACTTTCACCATCATCGTGTAGGTCCTTTTTGAAAAGTGAACAACATTTTTATTTCAAAAGTATTTTCGTTTTCGAAAACATTGAAAATCAATTGTTGAAATTATTGAAAAAGGAACAATAGAGCATTGTTATTATTGCGTGATTTGTTGCAATTGCATTTTAAAGGAAATTGTGTATCGTAGTTCAAGATCGGTCCAGAAAACTTCTCTTTCCCTCCCATACATAGGATTCATTGAACCAAAATTGATATATTTCATTCCTATCTATGCATCGTTGGGTCAAAGTCTCATACAACATTAGTTTCATCTCTGTTTCCTTTGAGTAACAACAACCCTTAAGAATATTGTGCAATTATAAAATTTAACTAGTAACTCTTTTCTAGGGCTCTATTACACCAACATTTAGCTAGGCTAGAACTTTGGAATAGGTAGAGAGATACACTCTCCAAATCAAAAAACACACAATAGCATCTTGTGTTAAGGAGTGTCAAATTCCATTTGCAACATTTTGTTCTCGGAAGCCCTTCTCACACAAGGGTCAAACATGAGGTCACATTGATATTGACAGAGTTAGTCACCCTGATTTGTTGATATCGGTGTAGAGATTGCATGTATTATGGGGATCACTTGGAGGTATACCCACAATGATGACTGGAAGCCGCTTGAGTTGATTTTGGGCTAGATACCCTGCCCTTGCATGTGGATTGGAACCCCCAGGCTTTATTGTTGTCAGTGGTAACCTTAGCGGCCTATCTTTCTAGTGTCTTACACAAGGTGACTATGAAGGGGCAAGTCTTCATGGTACCTAGGATCAACGTTGGCCAAACTCACTGGGGATCCTTGGAGGGTATACCCATGATTATGTGTGGGAGCTTGCACCAAGGTGTAAGTCTGTTAAGCAGGTCATCAGCATAACTTTTCCACCCTATCCCAGCCCCTTCTCATCTCATTGTTGCGACATTGGATTTCATCACGAACTAGTGACTTCAGAATTAGAAGGTCTTGTTTGCGTGGTATTGTTTCCTAGATTTTTTTTACTAGTGCGTGTTGTTTGTTTACCCAAGTTGACCATACGATTTTCTTCATAATATTGTCACTCGTTCACAATAGATCCTCCATGTCATTCACATAGAATGCAGGGTTTATCTCCAGAGCATCTGGAAGGTTCTCAACCCCTACCTACAAGCTCACCTAAGGGCTCTCCTCAACAAAGTGAAGTCTAAGACGTTTACATGCCACAAGTGGAACGCACCGACTCTCTAGAACATTTCCAGATTACCAATACTAGAGAGGACTTTCGACTTCACCCCGATTCTAAGCAACAGTTTATGCGACTGAATTCTTTCAGAGACTTAGTTGTTGTGTCTTCTGGATCACCGGTTGGACCCTTTCCAGGCATAGAAGGCCAAGATCCTTTTTGGTGCAGGATCAGGTGTTGAAACCATCATCTCACCTGTGATTCCCAAAATCTCTAGCCTAGATATAGTACCATTTACCACTGCCTATTATTTTCCTGGTACAGACGCCCCGCGATCTGACCACATCTTGACCATCCCTATAGAAATGGCCCATCACACAGATACTATGAGTGTTCACACCAGGATTACCACGGCTAGTCTTGCCCCCATCAGCATACTGCGTATGCCCAGTGACACCCCAACAGTACCACTCGGATACCGTGCATTGAATGCTTCCATTCCCACTCCTACGCAAACCCCATCCGGCTCTCCTGGTGGTCCCTCTTCTTCTAGGCACTCTCTTCTCGGTTTTATTCTGACACTCCCTCAATTTCCTTTTAGAGGACCTTTCTCGTCCTCCACTGGCAATCTTAATCCTAGTGGCACTATTTCGTCATTCACACCAAATTACCAGATTCCCATTGGTGGACAATTTCACCAAGGAGGTATGACTCAACCCCCTCTCAACGGGAAAATTCCTATTGGAACACAAATCCCAATTGGAACAAAACCCCCAATTGGAACGCTTCCCCTAATTGTAACATCACCTTTGATAGGAGGACAAACCCCACCTTATGGAACAAACATACCTCCATCCTTGGCCCAGTATTGGAATCATCTGATACAACATCCTCCTCAACCGACTAGGGGGAAACAACTTCCAGCTGCATCCATGATACCCCCTAACATAGGCCAACCATATCCAGGTACATCCAATCCCATATGTGGTTTGAATGCTCAAACTCACGTCCCTGTTTCAGAATACAATCCCATGAGCTACTATCCTCTACAACCACCACCGAATGTGCCTGGGTCTTCACATTATATGAAAACTACTTAAGGTCCTACTGGTTTGTCGATGGGGCTTCCTCCCCAAAGCCACCAGTACCTACATGTGAATCGACAGTTACCCTTATTGGCCACTTTGGATTTCCCAGACTTGTCAAGTATTTTGAATGATCCAATTTGTCACTCTCCCCAATGGCCCGCTATACCAGCCAAGCTTCCATTGGACATCCCTAAAATCGACGGCAAAGCGGGAGAGGACCCGAACAATCACATCATGACTTTTCACCTCTGGTGCTCATCCAACTCGTTGATGGATGACTCTATCCGTTTACATCTTTTTCAACGAACCCTCACAGGTTCTGCTGCGAAGTGGTATATAGAATTACCACGAGGTTTCTTCGCTGACTTCAACACCCTAGCTATGGCTTTCCTCACCCACTTCCAGTTACTAATCCCATATGAAATGGGGACCGAGATTTTGAGTTCTTTCAAACAAAACAAAGCCACTCATATATCCTATCACATTCATGAGTGGTGATGGAGACGACATCTCATCAAACTCGAACTCCCCGATCAGTTGCTGGCAGAGTGGTTCACAAAATAATTTGTGAACGACATCGGTCGTGACATCACCATGGGTGGAGTAGTCACGGAAGAGAAGGCCATAAGTCGTTCTCAATACCTTGACCTCGCTTACTCACAAATGGGTACCCTTTACGACTTACTACCTGACTTACCGCGTCCTTCCACTTCCGCCACTTCAACTACTCCAGATGCTTCTCATGCAACCGATGGTGTCATTGGCACTTTCCATTCCCAACCACATTCTGTCTCAAGCACCAACCCCAAACCTGCTTCTTCTAATGTTCAAAATGCTCCATCTCCTGCCCCTCCCACCAGCAAGACTTCTGAGGTAAATGAAATTCAATCTACCACAGCCGATAAAAACAAATCCAAAAATGGAAGGGGTAAGAATATAGAGGAAAAAAATAATTCTCAAGCAGAGTGAACCAAAACTCCACCTGTTGATGATAGGGATAAGTGAAAACCTCGATACCCTTGTCTTATCTGTGGTGACAATCACTACATGAAGGATTGTCCATAATGCATCGAGGTCACTAAGTTCCTTCAAGGAGCCCCAAAACCACCTGCTCCGGCTGTTTTGTCCCAACCCTTCCCGTCTCAAAAACAGGCTCAATTGGTCATTCATGACCAACCCTCATCTTCTACTACATCCTATGTATTGATGTGTACTGGCGATTCAAAGAAGAACGACATTGCACTCACCACTCGAGCCAAATATTATTCTCCCTCTAAAGAGAAGGTTGATGACCTACCTCCTTTATTGGTACAACCCTCTCCTATGACTCCACCTACCACTAGTCCTCTTCATCTCGAATGATCGAGCCTTGACACAGTTCTTTGACCCCCCCCAAAGGGCATCGTTCAAAAATCGGCTTTCAATCCTCATGCTCGTGCTGCCCAAAACTACAGCATTGTTGAAGATATGGCCCAAGCACCTTCTACGATGTTAGCCCTCGAAGTCCTTCAAAGTTGTCCCACACAACATAAGGCACTTTTGAAATCTATAGGTGGAATCAACCCAACGGATATAGATTTAATAATTTTCAACTTGGAAGATCACATTCCAAGATTACCCCCTCAACTAGCGTTCCAGATCCAAGTGATTGTCTCTGACAAAAACATTTGTCGAACTGTTATCGACGAGGGTGCCTCAACATGTGTCATGTCTCTTACTTGTTGGAAAGCCATTGGCTCTACCTCTTTGAATAAATCCCAAAACACTCTCAAAGCCTTCAATGGCTCCGGTTTTAAGCCCTACGGTGCCCTTCCTTCATTTCCCATCACATTAGAAGGCAAAACGGTCCAAGTCGAAGTGGAAGTCTTTGATGCTCCTCTTGATTACAATCTTCTGCTTGGCCGCAGTTGGACCGATTCTATGCATGTTGTTGTGTTGAACCTTTTTCATGTGGTACATTTCCCACATCAAGGGAAGGTAGTCACTGTCAACCAATTAGCCTTCTTTAACTCTGACACCCGTACTGGCAACGTACCGTTCATCGCTAAAACCCCATCAGGTTATGAGAACATCGGTGTAGGCCTTCTTAAAGACTCTTCGTTAATGGGTACTTTCCCCATTCCACTGCCCGATGTTCCACGCTCATCCATTGCTTCAATCAACATGATCTCCACCTCGATTCATGGAATTTCTGCATCTCACAACCCATGGATAGTACCTGACCCTGGAGATCATCTCTGTTACGGTGACGAAATGTCGTTAATTCCAGTTGAATCCACCTATCAGGCCATTCAATTGGCAACCCCTTCTACCCCCTCTCTTTGTGAGTTGTCTCCAGATTCCTTCCGTGTCATTTTTCCCATAGACGATATGATCATGTCTGTCATGGAAGACACCCCTTGGGATGGTGGACATCATCGTTCCATCCTCTTCCTGGAGCCACATACCATTGAGAAATACCAATGGATCTCGACCTCGTTGACCATTGTCGTCATCTCAACCGTTCCCAAGCCCACACACGATGTGTTTTCCAAAGGGAACTTAAGCAATATCTCACCCACTATTCCCTTTGACATATCCATCAAACCTGGAATTGTCGAAAATGTCCATATCGGAGCTTCGTGTTCCCCTGACGAAATTGTCACCTATACGTCCCTTTTCAAAGAGTTTCGTGACATTTTCACCTAGAGCTATGAAGAAATGTTGGGTATCGACCCCGACATAGTGATCCATGAGATAAAGGCATACCCCGACATTAAACCTATGCATCAACGCCTTCATCTCGTTCACCCACGTAAAGCGGCTGCTATCAATCTTGAAGTCAAAAAACTTCTTAAAGCTAGCTTTATTTACCTAGTGGCTCTCATTGACTGGATTTCCAATATTGTCCCAATCGACAAGAAACAAGGCACAATTCGTGTATGTGTTGATTATAGGGATATCAACAAATCTTGTCCCAAAGACAACTTTCCTACCCCCTTCGTCGATCATATTGTCGACGATTGTGTCGGAAGTGAAATATTCTCTCTGATGCATGGTTTCTCTAGGTATAATCAAATCAACATAGTTCCTGAGGATCAACATAAGACTGCTTTTATTTGTCCTTGGGGCACTTTTGCCTATCGAAAACTCCCTTTCGATCTCAAGAACGCTGGCACAACTTTTCAATGCACTATGTCTTATGCCTTCCATGATATCAAGCACATTGTGCAACCATATCTGGATGATTTACCTTCTCACTCAATGTGTCGAGTTGATCATCCCACCCACCTCTGAGCCATTTTCATCCACTGTCGGTTTTACCGTATACGTTTGAATCCTCATAAGTGTGTTTTCTGCGTGGAATCCGACCGACTTCTAGGCTTTATTGTTTCATGTCAAGGGATCAGGGTGGATCCTTTAAAGGTTGAGGTGATCCTTAATCTCCCTCCTCCTTCTACACTTTTCTAGTTACAAAGTTTGCAGGGGAAAGTAAACATTCTTCGTCGTTTTATCCCAAATTGCGCCGAGATAACTCATGGATTTACGTGGATTCTAAAAAAGGGGTCTGAGTTCATATGGGATACCATCACAAACAATGCTTTCGAAGCTTTGAAATTGTCCCTAACACATGCTCTGCTTCTCTTTCCCCCCAATTACAGTCGCGATTATTTCCTCTACCTTACTGCCTCGGATTACACCACTGGTATGGTTCTCATCCAAGAGGATGATGCTAATGACGAACATGTTATCTACTACTTGAGTCAAATTCTAACGCCTATGGAAATCAAGTATTTACATGTCAAAAAACTGGCCTTGGCAGTTGTCCAAGCCATCCAACGCTTCACGCACTATATCCTCTCTCGCAAGACTACAGTGATTTCTAACTGCAACCCTATGCAACACATTCTCACACGTCAATTGCTAGGGGGAAAATACTCCAAATGGATCATGATACTCTAGGAGCTTGACTTGGAATTCTAACGTGCCAAGTCTAAGAAGTCCTTAGTGTTTTTTGATTTGATATGCAACTTTCCCTATTCTGAAACAGAAAATGTAGCAGTTGATTCATTACCCGATGAATCCCTTTTCCTCATCAGCACTGATAATCTTTGGTATGGTGATATCATCATATATCTCCAAACCCAGAATTTCTATCCAACTTTGTCCAGTACTGACTGACGTCGAATACGCTACCAACCTCGTCAATATATTATCCTCGGGGATACTCTTTATCGTCAGGGGATTGACTCCATTTTTTGGCGTTGCCTAACGTTCGATGAAGCTGAGAAAGATCTGAATGACTGCCATTCTAGAGCCTGTGGTGGTCATATGTCTGGGTATGCTACTACCCAGAAGATCTTACGAGTAGGGTATTTTTGGCCTTCTTTATTTAACGACTGCATAATCGTCGTTCAAAAATGCCATGCTTGCCAGACCTATAATAACAAGATCTGGTCGCATCCCACTCCTCTTCACCATGTGGTCTCCGTTGGTCCCTTTGTACATAAAGTATGTATATCAATATCACACCATGTACCAAGCATGTACATAAACTATGTATATCAACACCAAACCATGTACCAAAAATGTATGATGCAACACCCCCTCCCCTTCGAGGTTCTGCGACTTCCTGGTCTGCGAGATCCGATGGGGGTAGTTGATACGTCAACTTCCTGGGGGCATAAACTTTGCATACATTCTCTCTTTCCGACACTCAATTCACCATTTGAAATTTCTAACTGAGAAGAATGACTTTTAACTAGATTTGTCGGGAGCCTATGGCAGTCGGGTGGCCCCAAATACCCAAAAAGACATCGTTTAGGGCCTCAAAACGGCCCCGGAAGTTTGGGACGCAAAAAATTGCTGAAAAACTCCCAAGGTGGAAACTATTTTTTGTGTCAGTGGAATAGGTAGGTCGCCACCGATATCCACCCAGATCATACAACTTGTAACCATTAGGGTTCGTCATCGAAACTCGACTGTATTTACATCCACTCAGGCCAATGACGATCAACACTACCTCCAACTCCTTTTCTCAGGTGGGAAAGAGAAAATAGAAAAGAGGAGCAAGGACGGTTGGAAACACAGTTTTGCATGGCCAGCATAATGGTGCAAAATGGCATGATGATATCTCATCTACCCTTGGTTCTGTTTTATACTCCAATCAAGTGGTTAGAGGAGTTATCCACAGTCAATACGGTGTTGGGAAAAAG
>JASDQU010737681.1:94485-142356 GCA_032191745.1 Picea mariana | reverse complement strand
CTCCTCAACCGACTAGGGGGAAACATCTTCCAGCTACATCCATGATACCCCCTAATATAGGCCAACCATATCCAGGTACATCCAATCCCATCTGTGGTTTGAATGCTCAAACTCACGTCCCTGTTCCAGGATACAATCCCATGAGCTACTATCCTCTACAACCACCACCGAACCTGCCTGGGTCTTCACATTATATGCAGACTGCTTAAGGTCCTACTGGTTTGTCGATGGGGCTTCCTCCCCAAAGCCACCAGTACCTGCATGTGAATCGACAGTTACCCTTCTTGGCCACTTTGGATCTCCCAGACTTGTCAAGGATTTTGAATGATCCAATTTGTCACTCTCCCCAATGGCCCACTATACCATCCAAGCTGCCATCGGACATCCCTAAAATCGACGGCAAAGCAGGAGAGGACCCGAAAAATCACGTCATGACTTTTCACCTCTGGTGCTCATCCAACTCGTTGATGGATGACTCTATTCGTTTACGTATTTTTCAACGAACCCTCACAGGTTCTGTTGCGAAGTGGTATATAGAATTACCACAAGGTTTCTTCGCTGACTTCAACACCCTAGCTATGGCTTTCTTTACCCACTTCCAGTTACTGATCCCATATGAAATGGGGACCAAGATTTTGAGTTCTTTCAAACAAAACAAAGCCACTCATATATCCGATCACATTCATGAGTGGTGATGGAGACGACATCTCATCAAACTCGAACTCCCCGATCAGTTGCTGGCAGAGTGGTTCACAAAATAATTTGTGAACGACATCGATCATGAAATCACCATGGGTGGAGTAGTCAAAGAAGAGAGGGCCATAAGTCGTGCTCAATACCTTGACCTCGTTTACTCACAAATGGGTACCCTTTACGACTTACTACCTGACTTACCTCGTCCTTCCACTTCCGCCACTTCAACTACTCCAGCTGCTTCTCATGCAGCCGACGGTTTCATTGGCACTTTCCATGCCCAACCACATTTCGTCTCAAGCACCAACCCCAAACCTGCTTCTTCTAATGTTCAAAATGCTCCATCTCTTGCACCTCCCACCAGCAAGACTTCTGAGGTAAATGCAGTTCAATCTACCCCAGCCGATAAAAACAAATCCAAAAAGGGAAGGGGTAAGAATATAGAGGACAAAAATAATTCTCAAGCAGAGCGAACCAAAACTCCACCTGTTGATGATAGGGATAAGTGCAAACCTCGATACCCTTGTTTTATCTGTGGTGACAATCACTACACAAAGGATTGTCCACAATGCATCGAGGTCACTAAGTTCCTTCAAGGAGCCCCAAAACCACCTGCTCCAGTTGTTTTGTCCCAACCCTTCCCGTCTCAAAAATTGGCTCAATTGGTCATTCATGACCAACCCTCATCTTCTACTACATCCTATGTATTGATGTGTACTGGCGATTCAAAGAATAACGACATTGCACTCACCACTCGAGCCAAAGATTATTCTCCCTCTAAAGAGAAGGTTGATGACCTACCTCCTTCATTGGTACAACCCTCTCCTGTGACTCTACCTACCACTAGTCCTCTTCATCTCGAACAATCAAGCCTTGACACAGTTCTTTGACCCCCCCCAAAGGGCATCGTTCAGAAATCGGCTTTCAATCATCATGCTTGTGCTGCCCAAAACTACAGCATTGTTGAAGATATGGCCCAAGCACCTTCTACGATGTTAGCCCTCGAAGTCCTTCAAAGTTGTCCCACACAACAGAAGGCACTTTTGAAAGCTATCGGTGGAATCAACCTGACGGATACAAATTTAATAATTTTCAACTTGGAAGATCACATTCCAAGATTACCCCCTCAACTAGCATTCCAGATCCAAGTGATTTTCTCTGACAAAAACATTTGTCGAACTGTTATCGACGAGGGTGCCTCGACATGTGTCATGTCTCTTACTTGTTGGAAAGCCATTGGCTCTCCCTCTTTGAATAAATCCCAAAACACTCTCAAAGCCTTCAATGGCTCCGGTTTTAAGCCCTATGGTGCCCTTCCTTCGTTGCCCATCACGTTAGAAGGAAAAACGGTCCAAGTCGAAGTGGAAGTCTTTGACGCTCCTCTTGATTACAATCTTCTGCTTGGCCGCAGTTGGACCGATTCTATGCATGTCGTTGTGTTGAACCTTTTTCATGTGGTACATTTCCCACATCAAGGGAAGGTAGTCACTATCAACCAATTAGCCTTCTTTAACTCTGACACCCGTACTGGCAACGTACCGTTCATCGCTAAAACCCCATCGGGTTATGAGAACGTCGGTGTAGGCCTTCTTAAAGACTCTTCGTTAATGGGTACTTTCCCCATTCCACTGCCCGATGTTCCATGCTCGTCCGTTGCTTCAATCAACATGATCTCCACCTCGATTCATGGAATTCCTGCATCTCACAACCCATGGATAGTACCTGACCCTGGAGATCATCTCCGTTACGGTGACAAAATGTCATTAAGTCCAGTTGAATCCACCTATCAGGCCATTCAATTGGCAACCCCTTCTACCCCCTCTCTTTGTGAGTTGTCTCCAAATTCCTTCCGTGTCATTTTTCCCATAGACAAGATGATCATGTCTGTCATGGAAGACACCCCTTGGGACGATGGACATCATCGTTCCATCCTCTTCCTGGAGCCACATACCATTGAGAACTACCAACGGATCTCGACCTCGTTGACCATTGTCGTCATCTCAACCGTTCCCAAGCCCACACATGATGTGTTTTCCGAAGGTAACTTAAGCAATATCTCACCCACTATTCCCTTTGACATATCCATCAAACCTGGAATTGTCGAAAATGTCCATATCGGAGCTTCATGTTCCCCTGACGAAATTGTCACCTATACGTCCCTTTTCAAAGAGTTTCGTGACATTTTCACCTAGAGCTATGAAGAAATGTTGGGTATCGACCCCGACATTGTGATCCATGAGATAAAGGCATACCCCGACATTAAACCTGTCCATCAACGCCTTCATCTCGTTCACCCACGTAAAGCGGCTGCTATCAAGCTTGAAGTCGAAAAACTTCTTAAAGCTGGCTTTATTTACCTAGTGGCTCTCATTGACTGGGTTTCCAATATTGTCCCGATCGACAAGAAACAAGGCACAATTCGTGTATGTGTTCATTATAGGGATATCAACAAAGCTTGTCCCAAAGACAACTTTCCTACCCCCTTCGTTGATCAGATTGCCGACGATTGCGCCGGAAGTGAAATCTTCTCTCTGATGCATGGTTTCTCTGGGTATAATCAAATCAACATAGTTCCTAAGGATCAACATAAGACTGCTTTTATTTGTCCTTGGGGCACTTTTGCCTATCAAAAACTCCCTTTCGGTCTCAAGAACGCTGGCACAACTTTTCAATGCACTATGTCTTATGCCTTCCATGATATCAAGCACATTGTGCAACCATATCTGGATGATTTACCTTCTCACTCAATGTGTCGAGTTGATCATCCCACCCACCTCTGAGCCATTTTCATCCGCTGTCGGTTTTACCTTATACGTTTGAATCCTCATAAGTGTGTTTTCTGCATGGAATCCGACCGACTTCTAGGCTTTATTTTTTCATGTCAAGGGATCAGGGTGGATCCTTTAAAGGTTGAGGTGATCCTTAATCTTCCTCCTCCTTCTACACTTTTCTAGTTAAAAATTTTGCAGGGGAAAGTAAACTTTCTTCGTCATTTTATCCCAAATTGCACTGAGATAACTCATGGATTTACGCGGCTCCTAAAAAAGGGGTCTGAGTTCGTATGGGATACCATCACAAACAATGCTTTCGAAGATTTGAAATTTTCCCTAACACATGCTCTGCTTCTCTTTCCCCCCGATTACAGTCGCGATTATTTCCTCTACCTTACTGCCTCAGATTACACCACTGGTATGGTTCTCATCCAAGAGGATGATGCTAATGACGAACATGTTATCTACTACTTGAGTCAAATTCTAACGCCTATGGAAATCAAGTATTTACATGTCGAAAAACTGACCTTGGCAGTCGTCCAAGCCATCCAACGCTTCTGGCACTATATCCTCTCTCGCAAGACTACAGTGATTTCTAACTGCAACCCTATGCAACACATTCTCACACGTCAATTGCTAGGGGGAAAATACTCCAAATGGATTGTGATACTCTAGGAGTTTGACTTGGAATTCTAACGTGCCAAGTCTAAGAAGTCCTTAGTGTTTGTTGAGTTGATATGCGACTTTCCCTATTCTGAAACGGAAAATGTAGCAGTTGATTCATTACCCGATGAATCCCTTTTCCTCATCAACACTGATAATCTTTGGTATGGTGATATCATCATATATCTCCAAACCCAGAATTTCTATCCAACTTTGTCCAGTACTGACTGACGTCGAATACGCTACCAAGCCCGTCAATATATTATCCTCAGGGATACTCTTTATCGTCAAGGGATTGACTCCATTTTTTGGCGCTGCCTAACGTTCGACGAAGCTGAGAAAGCTTTGAATGACTGCCATTCTGGAGCCTGTGGTGGTCATATTTCTGGGTATGCTACTACCCAGAAGATCTTACGAGCAGGGTATTTTTGGCCTTCTTTATTTAACGACTGCATAATCGTCGTTCAAAAATGTCATGCTTGCCAGACCTATAATAACAAGATCTGGTCGCATCCCACTCCTCTTCACCATGTGGTCTCCATTGGTCCCTTTGTGAAATGGGGCATCGATTTTATAACATGTCACCCTCACTCGGTCGGGGGGCATCGATACATTATTGTAGCCGTAGATTACTTTACGAAATGGGCCAAGGCAATGTTGGCATTTGACAACACTGGAAAGACTGCAGTATTATTCATTTTTAATCACATCATAGCTCATTTTGGTGTTCCCCAGGCTATCATCACTGATCATGGTAGCCACTTTCGAAACTTCATGATGTCCAAACTTACTGAAAAGTTGGGTCTTCGCCATGAAAACTCAACGCCCTATTACCCACAAGCCAACGGCCAAGTAGAAGCAATTAACAAAATTCTCATAACTACGATCCAACAAATGATAGGGATTCACAAAACAAGTTGGCACACAATGTTATTTTAAGCATTGTGGGCTTACCGGACATCCGTCAAGTCCTCTACTGGGTTTACACCTTTTCGATTAGTCTATGGTTTGGAAGCCATTCTCCCGATTGAATGCGAGATACCCTCTTTAAAACTAGTTGTTGAACTCCTACCAAACACTTCTACTGAGGAAGAATGTTTATTGTATCTTATGTGATTAGACGAAACTCGACGCAATGCTACCCTAGTCATAGAAACTCAGAAAAAATGTGTCAAGGCTGAATACAACAAACATGTCAAGCCTCGCATTTTCTCCAAAGGAGATCTCATTCTCCTTTATGAACAAGATCGAGATATGCTAAGAGATGGAAAATTCGAAGCCATGTGGCGAGGTCCTTATATCGTTAGATGAGTGTTGGAAAAAGGGGAGTTATTAGATTACGATGGTATCCCTTTGAGTGAACCCAGGAATGGGTTGTACTTGAAGAAGTACTATGCATAAAATCACCTGTGCACGAGTACTTGTATTTTTATTGTATCATACATCTTATGTGTTACTGTAGCTTGCTTTTGTCATTATCTGGTCTCTGCCCTTATGTGACATTGTGTTTGATTTCCAGATGTCAGAGTCGTCGCTACCCTACATTGGCTTCACTGATGGCACTAGTCGTAGTACTCAGAGCCTTGCTTCCACTGCATGGGCAATTTACGCCCCTACAAACGAACTTGTCTCTTTACGAGGTGTGTGTCTCGGTCGTGTGACCAACAATATTGCAGAGTATAGCGCCATTATCGAATTGTTGATTGATGCTATCTCACTCGGAATCCATCATTTGGTTGTGAGACTCAATTCGCAGCTTGTATTAAGTAATTTCTATGCTATTCAAAGGCCTACTTTGTTATGGGTGTATTTGCGAATTCGCCTCTTGGAATGTTATTTTGATTATATTGAATATCAACACATTCCTAGATGTCTAAATACATTAACTGATGCATTGGATAACTATGTATTAGACAGACATTTGGATCATTTATAAATCAATCACATCAACTTTCACACAACACAAGATAAACCAGTAGAAGTTGTATGTATATATAATGAACAAAAGATTTTTTACAAAAAGGTTTTGTCCGAGGACCAAAATTTCAAAATATGAAGCTCATGGCTTTTACAAAGTGACGTCATGGATGACATTCACAGTAACACATGACTGCCCGTGAAACCTTACGAAGCAGTCAGCCAATGGACTCTGACAATCCTACTATATGACGTTGATAACATCGAGGAACCTCTCCAAGAGGCATGTCTGGAATATCTGTTGTCAAACCCTCTAGGTTTTGTTCCACCACTTCATAATCTTAGGCATCCCATTGTGGCATTGGCGTTGCCTCTCCTCGTTGCTGAATAGGAGAAGTACCAGGAGGTCGGTAAGGTCCCACATCTGTGTCATCAAAAAAGAATTTTGTATTTAGACCTTGGACGAACATTATAAAAACATTTGCATATGATAAAATTCAAAAAAACATTTAAAAAGAAAAAAATGTGTACTTATTACCAAGTTTCCCCCACCGAGCACCCTCAGGAAAAACCAAGTCTATATCTCCTCGGAAATCCAACCTGGCATAAGCATAATCGTCAACCATCAGCATCTGTGGTCGCAACCAGTCAAAGAAGGTATCATCATATTTGATAATTGGTCTAGCTACATTCCAAACCATGAGCTGGCACCATCTCAGCATTCTTGGATCTGTTGGGGCTGGTAAATCCCACTCAACTTGCAGCCTCAGTAAGGGAACCCTCTCAAGGAAGAAGGACGCCAAATAAGACTCATACCCAAATTGCTTCAGGTTACCTTGCCTGCATTTGGTCAACTTCCTCTTCATGCTACGAAGCACTGCATCTGTCTAGTTAAAAACCCAAGGCTCAGTACACTCTATGGAATACTGAAAGTAGCTCTGGAGAGCCATGTGAGGAGCGGAGCTCCCAGCCATACGAGCAATGGTGAACAAAATAGTGCAGAGGGTCAAATCCTGCACTCCCTAAATAGTTGCTTTCCCTTTTCTCCTCTCTGCCTCTGGAACACAGTGCAAATGGCAGTACTCACTCATAGGAAGCCCACCACCTCTACTACCAATCAGGTTCACGTGGTAGCCACATCGTGATAGTCCTGTCAAGAATTAAATGCCCTCAATATCCAAGGATAATGTGTGGACCCCTACATGGAATACTTGCTGATCGGGATCCCACATATGCACAAGGTACTCCAATAACCTGACTTGATCCCTCATGCCTGGGATACGAAAGAACTTCAGAAGACCACATTTTTGCAAAGCAGCAATGGTGGGCAAATGATTTCCGGAAATGGATTTATCTTCTTCGTGCTCCCTTTCGCGCCATTCCAGAACCATGGTGATGGTCAAATACCTGCATAAGAAGCATAAGAAGAATATCAGTAACTCTATTCAATATTTGGTATCTTTTCATTGAGAAAAACTTCAAAAAAAATTTACACTTTGCGGTTCTCGCAGGTGCCCTTTAGGCACAGTGTGAGGTTCTCACAGGCGCCTTTGGGCTCACCTGTGAGAATGACCCATTCTCGCAGGTCCCATGTGGCTCACCTGTGAGAATGACCCATTCTCGCAGGTCCCATGTGGCTCACCTGCGAGAATGGCTGGGTGCAATAATAGCCCCCAAAACAAACTCAAAACGGTGTTTTTTGCCAATGAAAATGAAAAATTAAACCATGAAAAGGTAGAGGACAAAAAGCCTACCTCACTTTCGTTGACGGTTTGTCGAATGGATGCTCGTAACTCTCGTATTCTGACGTCGAATTTCAAGGGTAAAAGAGGGGTTTTGGGGTTCAAATATTGGTAAAGATAAAATGATATGGTAAAAAGAGTTTTTACTTCTTTATATTTGCTTTTACCATGTTATTGGATTTTATAATAATTTATTTAGTAAAAACCTAATTCCTAAAGCCTTTTTGAGTACAAATTTTGCAGGCGTAACGAATTTGATGTTCATGCACAGGGATGCGGATATATTTTTCTTCTTCATCACATGTTTTGATTGTTTTTTATGGTTTTTGTACAAAACCTCGAGCTTGGTCTTTGTCCATTCTCAGGCTTGAAAATACATGAGAACGCGATCGAGCACACTTTTATCACTTTTTCGGGCTCAACAAGGTTATACGAAAAAGGAACCCCCTTGGAGTCCTCTTTAAGATCTTTTCGGACTCTCTAAACATGAAAAGATAGCCGAGCAACCTTGTTGTTTTCACTCTTGTTAAAGTATTTGAAGAAAGCATCTGTTGGGCGATAATTTATCTCTTTTTCGGTCTCATCAGACTATTTTATGAAAAAGGAACTGAGAGAGTTCTCTTTTAAGTGTTTTTCTAGACTCTATAATCATGAAAAACCTTTGAGTTTTCTATCTTTGGACTCGTTAAACAAACATCGATAGACCTGTAATGGGACTGAACCACTCCTTCCTAGGGTTCGTTAAAAATACTCCAAAGGACTCATCTGAAGGATGAGCTTATATCAACAAACATATGTTATCCTCCTCAATCTTGCATAAAAATAAAGAGGTACTCGCCAGAAATGGTGGGGAAAAATTTGGGAAAGGGATGTGTTCTCGTATTCATATTAATTGGCAGTAAGTGTTTCTCTTGAACATGAAACCCCCCTATTCATTATTTGAAGCTGGTTTGGGAAATACATTTGTCTCTCATTCGATTTGCTACAAGGTCATACCCTGTGTCATCTCTAAGTCAATGCTACCAAATCATTGGTCGTGTCGTTCATATGTTCAAGAGAATTTCAACACCTCTATTGAGTCGGCCATCTATAGTTGTCCATTCTCTTCGTGTCGGCCTTTCCTATGTCTGGTCCAACTTACATCATACTCTGTTTCACCTTCAAAATATGTTACTTATTTCATTTCATTGATGGGGGATACATCAAGGCCCTTCTATGATGATTTTTTTTCCATCGACTTCATCTCATTATCCGGAAACAAGACTTAGAAATTCTTTGGTACCTTGGAACTTGCATGCCTCAATGGCAGGTTTCCTCGCTTTTGACAGTGGATTTACATCATTGACCCCTGATCGAAAGATTCTATCGAATGTTCAACCTCAACTCATTCATTCACATTCGAAGGATTGTACTAGAGTACCTTGGGAGTCACTGACATTAATGGTGATTTCCCTCACACTTGTTAACGGTTTCATCAATGACCAATAATCAAGTAGTTTCTACCACATTCGACTTCATCACATGTAATCACATGGTTATATTTGTACTTTTGGGCAACGAGATTGAAGACCCTGGATATCATCTCTTTGTCCAGGTTGCGATGGAATATGTATAATTTGTGACACATAGATCCACTTTGTATGTTTCGTGGCTATGTCGTCTCAATTTGAAGTTTCTCGCATAGATCCACAGTGTATTCCTGGTGGCTATGCTATATTTTGACGACATGGATCCACAGTGCATGATTGGTGGCCATGATCTATGCTTATAATGTCATCCGTTTATGATATGAGTATGGGAATGCTACCTTAGAGTTAATATGATATTCTGCAGATGCTTGGTTGTTCGCAAGCTTCCGATTAGATGCGCTCTTGGTTTCCGACATACACACACACGCAGTTTACAAAGTATTTCGGATGTCAGTGATTCCAGCCTCATACTTTCGGGGGCATTCTGTTACCCATGATTTTGGTCATATTGATGATGTATTGATGATGGTGTAATCATGCTCCTAATAAGAGATTTTCTCCTGAGAAAAGTGACATTCGTCTCTTCCCAGAAAACATACTTTTGAAGAGAGTTCGCAGGTTGCTCATATCCTAGGGTGCGATAATGACCCATTCTCGCAGGCTACCTTCAGCTAGGGTGTGAACTTCTCACAATGTGCTACATAGCTAGGGTGTGAACTTGCTCTCAATCTTGGAAAAAGATGAAGTCTCAATGGTTCTAGAATGGAATCTTCTAGAAGAATGGGTTGGCATTCGAATGGTTATCCTTTTACTGGTTTCCCTGATATTGTGGGATAATTCTTATCCAAGTAACCATCTCATCCTCTCCTCTATATTGATAGGATTCTCATGGAAAAGGTTAAGCAAGATTCATTGGAGAATTGGTGAAAGAATTGTGTGAAGGACCTAGCTTGAACAAGAGCTTGGAGACTCTAGCAAGTCTATCAAGAGGAATTGGATCTTCTTCATACAAGGATCGAGCAAGTGTGTGTGTTGGATCCAAGAGCCACTAAAAGGAAGCTTGCGACATTGAGGCGATTAGGTTGTATCTTCTATTTTTGATTAATATAATACAGTGGCATGTCCTTTTCCCATAAAGTCATTCTTACTTTATTGTGTAATTCCTTGATCATACACATAAGTTGACGATTGAATATATTTTTCTATATTCACTTTGATTGGTTTGTGTTGTCTTGGTCTTGACCTCACAAGAGCACCGAAGTGAAGCAGGAGCAACAGAGACCCTAGGAAGTGATACCAAGGTATGTTACTTGTTCCTCCCTACTAGCTAATTCAATGTTCATAACTTAGGGAAAGAGTCATGTCCTGTCATGTTTTGTTCTAGATCCAAGTGGATCTAGGGAGATATGTTAGTGTCTGCACCTACCGATTAATCCAATAAGTAGATATTTGAGTCTACTTTACTCTTGGTAAAGCCTAAGCTCGTCAATAAACTGTCTATATGGCCATACCAAGCTTTAGGGGCTTGCTTCAATCCATATAGGGCTTTCTTCAATCTGCAGACATGAGACCTCCTGTCTTCAACCTCGAATCCTTGGGGTTGCTCTATATACACTTCCTCTTCGATGACACCATTTAGGAAAGTTGTCTTCACATCCATCTGATGCAGATTCCACTTCATCTTAGTTGCAAGAGCTATGATGGTCCTAATCGAAGTGTATCTGGCCACAGGACCAAATGTCTCTTCATAGTCAATGCCTTCTTTCTGAGAAAAGCCATGAGCGACAATCTTGCTTTATATTTCTCAATACCTCCATCAGTGGCATGTTTTATTTTGAAGAGCCATTTTGATGATACCACATCCTTACTTTTTGGTCTAGGAACTATTTCCCATACATCATTCTTTATTATGGATTGGTATTCCTCTATCATGGCATCTGCCTGTTCCTTCTTTTGAATGGCTTCTTCAAAGCATGTAGGCTCCTCATCTAGGAGATCACACATCAAAGCCGTGTAACTGAAGAATGGCTTTGGTCTTTTCACCTGTCTCGAGGTTCCTTCTGGAACACCATACTTCTCTACATCTTGAATAAGCTCTCTTGCCCAAGAAGGCTTTCTTTTATGGGAGAAGGTCATTGGAGGAGGTTCTTGAACTTATGTTATATCGTGGTATTCAGTAGTATCCTCATCAGGGGAAGTTATGACTTCCCTTACTAGTTTTGTAGCTCTAGGAAATTCCCTCAAAGATTCTACAATCCTAGGATTTACAGGTTCCTCTTCATATACTTCTTCAAGATGGCATCTTCTTGATTTCTTAAGTGTTTCTTGTTCATCAAAGGTCATGTCCCTACTGATCTCAATGTGGTGGTGACCAGGTATGTAGATTATGAAGGCCTTGGAGACCTCTCAGTATCCCACAAATATTCCCTTCTTTCTGAAGGGTTCCAGCTTGTTTCTTTTCTCTTTCGGTATATGAATAAACACTGGACAACCAAATATTTTGAGATGGATTACCTTTGGCTTCTTTCCAATGAACATATCTTCTGGGGTCTTGAACCCAAGTGTGCTATGGGATAATTGGTTATGCACATAAATAGCTGCCATTGTTGCTTCTGTCCATAATCACATAGGAAGATCTTGATCATAGATCATGGTCTTTACAGCTTCCATAATTGTTCTATTCTTCCATTCAGCTACACTGTTTTGTTGAGGATTATAGGAAGTAGTGAGTTCCCTCTTGATCCCAACATCTCTGGAGAAGTTCACAAACTTTTTTGAGGTATATTCTCCTCCATTATCTAACCTGAGTATCTTAATATTTCTTTCAGAAAGATTCTCTATCAAGGCTTTGAATTCCTTGAATTTACTGAATACTTCATCTTTAGATTTCAAGAAATATATCTAGGTCTTGCGAGAATAGTCATCAATGAATGATACATAGTATACATACCTGCTAATGGAGGATGATGGCATTGGGCCACACACATTTAAGTGAATGAGTTCCAGTACTCCTTCCACTTTGTTGTCCCTTTTTGGAAAAGGGTTCTTGATATTCTTCCCTTGCACACATCCATTTCATATGCCTTCTTGATCGACCTTGAGTTCTGGTAAACCTATGACAGCTTTGCATATGTATGGTAGTGCCTTGTAGTTGATGTGGGCTAATATTCTATGCCAAAGTTTTCATGAGTTTTCGATGGCATGGGTCATGGCAATTTATGGGTGACCCTTCAGCTTATATAAGCCATTTTCTTCATTTTCGATGATGATTGCTTCATTTATCGTTTCTCCTTTAGCCCACATAAGAACTTCTCCATCTATGAAGGCAACTCTATAGCCTTTCTTATATAAAGCCAATATGGAAAGTAAGTTCTTCTTCAAGCCTGGTACATAGAGTACGTCCTTCATCATTATTGAGTTTTCTGAATCTAGCTTATAGTTTGATTCTCCCACTCCCTTGATGGTATATTGGTAATCATATCCAAGTGTCACTTTCTGAGAAAACTTTTTTTATGAAATACAAGAGAGAGTAATTTTCTTACCCGTCATGTGTTTTGATGCATTGTTATCAATGAGCCATGTGTCCTCTCCAGGTGATACAGATCCTGAGAGGGTCGAGATCAAGACATGGTCCTTAATCATCTTCATAGGTGGTTCTTCATCTTCGACTATGTGGGCATGTTGCCTCTTGTGTTTCCTCTTGTATTCTTCTCTTATGACTAGAAAAGAATTCACCTTGTGTCCCATATTATCACAATGATAGCATTTTATGGATGAGAGATCTCTTCCCTTGTGTTATCCTTTCTTCTAAAAACTTCTTGGATGAGATTCTTTGTTATTGAATTTGTTTGATGGTTGAGGCTCTCTATGAGTTTCCCTTTTGAAGTAGGGTTTCTTCCTTCCTCCTTTTGTATGAGTAGCTAGGGCTTGATCATCATCTCTTTCTAGTAGTGCTTCATGGTTAGCTACCCTTGTCTCTTCTTGGATGCATTCTTCCCATAGGCTCTCAAACTATAATTTCTCCTTTCTAGCACATATCATCTGGATGAAAGCATCCCAAGGTCTTGTGAGGCCATTTAGGGCCATCATTACGAATTTTTCTTCATCTATGGTGTCTCCAATCGCTTTTAACTATTCTTTAATTTCTGATATTTGGGAGAAATATTCTTGAATCATTTCTCCTTTCTGCATCTTGGTATTCTTCAATTGAGATCTTAGGTTCATCTTTCGGTTGATGTTCTTTCCTTCGTATAGTTTTCTTAGAGAGTCAAACATATCTTTAGGAGTGTTCTTGGATGAGACATACGGGATCAGGTGGTCTTTGATTGAATCTGCAATGATTCTTTGAGCCCTAATTGAGTCCTTCTGATGCGTTGCTTTCTCTATGGCATCTTCAGGTTCTGACACTTCTTCTTTGATGAATCTTTCTAGGTCATTCTCTGGAAGGATCAGACCGATCCTATACTTCCAGGCACAGAAGTTGTCTATGCCTTCTAGTTTCTCAACAAGCTTTGTGCTTGCAGACATCTTGTACTTGAGGCTATGAAAAAGGACCAAAAATGAAAATGCTTAAAATCAAATTTTAACCTTACCAGGAGGTGCGCTTGGTTGAGGCGAGTAGCCTGGTGCACTTGGTTCTGAGAAAATCCAATTTTTTCCCCTTCAAATTTGATTTGCAGATTTCTGGACTGGTGCTTCTGGTACTTCTAGTACTCTAGTACTTCTGGTACTGGTTTTTTGGTACTTCTGGTACTTTTGTGAAACTAGGGTTTCACTTTACGAGAGATCCAGCCACTGAAAAGGTGCACTCAAGGTGCCAAAATGATCCTTGGGGGAGGGCACAACTTTCTAGGTGGTTTTGGAGCTGAAAAGCTTCACTTTTGAAAAACTCTAATTTGCAGGTACTACAACAGTGACGTTTTTCTCTTGCAAAATATGCTTCCTTCAGGTTGGATCTGATACCATGTTAATGTTTTATGCCATTATTATAGTTCTTTGCATTTCAATAGATAAGATCAACATAAGAACAAGATTACTGAGAAATACACAGTCACAAGAGACACAACATTTATCCTGGGAAACCGTCTAGGGGAAGAAAACTCAACAAAAAATTCCTTATCATAAATTGCCAATACAATGTCAAGAGATAACTCAAACCAATACAAAAATTCCTCTCCAAAATATGTGCCACTCTTCTCCCTCTCTCCAACTGGTAAGTCGCAACTTGCCTCTTAGAAATGAGCAAGTGTGTTGTGTGTCAAAGTGAGGCGTTGGCCTCTCTATATATACAAGTCTAGAATGTGTGAAGTGTCTCTTCACTGGCAGGGTCAACTTCTCAATCTGGGTGGGTAAACCCACCTTTATTATATTTATGGGTCTCAATAGTAACTATTGGGGTCGAATTCTTATAATGCCTACTATAATTGTTTGTTGACCAATCTGCAAAAGGAGATTTGGTCCTAATACAATAACTGACATGATCAATCCACAATGGGGATTGATCCTATGAAAAATATAACAATAATAATAAGAATACTCTTTGCAGTTACATTATTTCAACATTCATAAAAGCAAGAGAGCTCAAAAATCCTTTCCCAGCATACTTGGTCGCATCCTGCCTCCTCGCATATGCTATTTATCAATTTTTTCCTGGGTCTTTTTCCCTCCTTTGGGAATTTTCACAGCTCTCTTAATTCTTGATTTTCAAGGGTCGTCAGTGGCCAAATCTCTGATTTGCCACTTCTCATAATCTTCCTAGAGACAGTTCCAACATGTTCCCCACTCATGGAGTCATGGTCAGTTGATTTTAACATGGTTGTTTCATTTGTCCTCCTGTAATTAATATAAATATTTTGTTGTGATAAAAGTTTCATAGTCAAATAGTTAGTTGAGTCCAAACAAATATCTACCCAATAGTCACAATATTTAAATACAATTATTAAATTCGAAATTCGGAATTGCCATAAATGGAAAAAAATTTCCAGATTCGAATTTGCCAAAAACATAAATAAATTTCTAACACACAAAAATAAAAATATTTTATTTTTGGGGGATGTCACATCCTTTCCCCCTTCAGTAAAACACTGTTCTCAATGTTCGTTCCTTTCCTGGAACAGGATTGTATGAGATTTCTGCAAATCTACTTCCAATTACCAAGTGACCTTCTCAGGACTAAAGTGCTTCCATTCCACCTTTACCTAAGTGATGGCTCTGTTCTGAAGTGTTATTTCTCTCCAGTCCAGAATGCGCAGGGGTTCCACCTAGAACTCGACATGGGTTCCACCTGCACCAAGTTCCAATCAATCATATGAGTAGGGTCATTAATATAATTTTTCAACAAAGACACATGAAATACATTATGAATTCTTAGAATAGCTGGAAGTGCAAGTTGATATGCTACGGGTCCAATTTGAGCTAGTATCTCAAAGGGCCCACAAAACTTGGGTTCCATCTTGGCACAGTTCCCCAAATTCAGCGAGCATTTTTAGACTTTGACCTTCAAATAAACATGCTCTCCCATTTGAAATTCCAAGTGTCTTCTTTTCTGATCCGCATAGCTCTTATGTTTGTCCTATGCCTCTTTCAAGTTCTGTTGTACCTTCCTTACCATGTTCTCCATTTATTGGAGCATCTATGGTCCAACCATGATTCTGTCAGCTGGGTTATCCCAGCTAATTGGAGTTGTACACTTTCTGTCATACAGTATTTTGAAAGGGCTCAACTTAACCGAAGTTTGGTACCCATTATTATATGCAAATTCTACCAAGTGTAGGTAGTCTTCCCACTTGTTAAGTTTTGTTCTTACATACATGCGGAGCATATCCTCTATGATATGGTTTGTCCTTTCAGTTTGTCCATCTGTTTGTGGATGATAACTCATACTGAAATTCAAATTAGTATTTAGCCCTGCAAACAATTCCTTCCAAAAAGAAGATGTGAATTTCACGTCTCTATCTGAAATCACCATTTATACATATCATTTATCCTGGGTAAGGGGTATTTGTTCTTAATGGTCACTTTGTTCAGTTGTCTATAATCAATACATAGACTTAGAGTACCATCTTTCTTTTTCACAAAGAGGACTGGTGCTCCCCATGGCGAGACACTTGGTCTGATATACTCTTTATCCAACAATTCTTGTAATTGTATTTTTAATTCTGTCAATTCTGGTAGACTAATTCTGTAGGGTGGTTTTGAGATAGGGGTTGATTCGGGTAGTAAGTCTATGGAGAAATCTATTTCTCTCCTAGGAGGTAGTTCTGGTATCTCATCAACAAACATGTCTCTGAATTCACGTAGGACAACAAAGTCTTCTAACTTGGGCTTATCTTCTTTTTCTAATAAATTTGTTACTTGGATGGCATAAACTTGACATCCCTTTCTAATACATTTCTTGAATTGCATCACTGATACTTGTCTGATTGACATAGGTTTTGGTATGCCTTGGGATGTTCTAATAGTGCCAAAATTATCTTTGTAGCTAAGTATCTTTGTATAACAGTCTAGTAATTCTTTGTGTTGTTCCAACCAATCCATCCCGATAATCATATCATAAAATCCTAGTGGTAGGATGTTCAGATTGGTCCTTATATTTTGACTATCTAACTTGAACTCAAGATCAGAAATAAAGTTAACTACTCTTCTTTTAGTACCTGTTGCTAGTTGTAGAAGCCAATATTTTTCGAGTAATATAACTTAACATAGCTCTAGGGTCAATTAAAACAAAAATTTGAGTGTCATGGATTTTACCTTCAATTTCTACCACCGATGACTGGTGGTCAGCTTGTCGACCATCTATGGTTGCATTTGTCCCATGCAAACTTCTACCCATGTCTCCCACTATTGAGGCTTCCTCTAAATTGTGAACAGTAGTTCTGTTTGTTGTAATTAAACGTGGATAGTTCCTCCTTAGATGAGTCTCTCCACACTCCCAACACTTTAATGGCTCGTGGGAGTTGTCCCCAAACTTCTTCATTCCGAGGTTTACCAGTTTACCGTTACCTTGCATATTCAGATGATTGGAGTGAAAATCCTTCCTTTGGAAACTTTTTGCTGCATTCTGATAAGGAGCTGGTTGGTATCCCTTCTTCCACTGGTTTATTCCATCTTGCTTCTTATCCTTCCAAGTCTTGGGAAACTCTACCTGCTGTTTACATTGGTCATAGCACATTCATGCCTTCTTAAATGCCTCACTCAAGGATTTGGGTTGTCAATACTCAATTATGTCCCTGTAGGACTATGGTAAATAGCTTAAGAATCACTGGATTTTTACCTTATCCTTCCGGATGTATGGTACAAACCTTGGTAGTTCCAGAAATTTATTTATAAGGCCCTCCATCATCATTTGTCTGAGTCATAATGCATAAAATTCTTTCGTCTTCCTTTCATAATAGATTTTAGAAAGGTATTGTTTCTTAAAATGCTTCTTAAAGTTGGACCATTCCAACTGTTTCTCTTTTATGCCCTTGGCCAATTTCAGGTCCTACCACCAAATGTTGGCTTTCCCCTTCAGATTGTAGATGGCCATTCTGACCTTCATGTTACTGGAATAGTTGTAGATTTGGAAGTATTTTTTGATTTCCAACAACCATGACTTGGATTCTTCTCCTGTCCTGGATTCTCCATCAAAAGTAGCTGGTTTAATCTTTTTAAATTCTCCTTCAAGGTGGTCTATTTGTTTTCTTTTTTTGTCTCGTACGGTTTTGTCTTCAGCTGAAGGTGTCCCTTCAGACAAACTGTCTTCTTTTTCTGTTTTCACACCAGAGTTCTTGGAGACCCTTTTTCTAATCTCTTCCTCAGGGTTATCATCCTTTGGTCTTTTCTTGGTTAATATACTACGCAACAGGACTTCATCTATCTGTTGTTGTTCCTACTATGCGTTCTTCAATTTTTCATTGTTAGCCTTAAAAACTTGTAGTTCAACAATAAGGTTCCTCATTGTTTCCAACACCTCCATGGGTGAACTTACATCACTGTTATGTCTTGGATCTCTAGGAGGTCCTTGTTGCGGATTCTCTTCCACCCTAATTTATGCACCTTCTTGAGCTTCCATTATTCAACACAAAACAGAAAAACTTTATGTTTGTAATCCACAAGATTTATTAGTTTTTTTTTTTTTTTTTTCATAAATCAGAATATATACTAACCAATTAATGTGGACCTGTTCAGGCCCAGTTTTGTAACTTTTTCTCTGATACCATATGTAATGTATCTCAAAAACTATCACAAAAAAAAATATTTGTTTTTACAATTATCCTTGCATAGTTTCGAGATTCACACAATTAAGTCTTATGTTATAAAGCTTGAGTCTGAAAGTTTGTTAGAGACCTTATTGTTTTTTATTGTCTTTAATATGCAACTTGAAACTTCCTACTCGAAGATACAATAAGTGTATACTCCTCCCTTCAATGTTATTTAAAGTCTTGTAAAAATTACCAATATTTTCTTATTTGATGATGCCTATAACACCAACACAGATTTAACTATACGAGCGACTTGTAAACATGTATGTTACTTCCATACCTCTAGTCGGGAGGAATATTCTCCAATCAACACACAACAACTCCCAAAATAGTGAAAAGTTACCAGCATGTTGGGATTTCGGAGTTCGGGATTTCGGAGTTTGGGATTTTGCGAGGTACAACAGCCAACATCAATGCACAACAATTCCTGAAATCACGAAAGGTGGCCAGCATTTCGGGATTTCGGAGTTCAGGATTTCACGAATACAACAGCTAACATAAACACACAACAACTCCTAAAATCACAAAAAGTGACCATCACTTTGGGATTTTCAGAGTTCGGGATTTCATGAATACAACGGCTAACAAAAACACACAACAACTCCCAAAATTGCGAAAGGTGACCATCACTTCGGGATTTCAGAGTTTGGGATTTCACAAGTACAAAAAGAAAACATCAACAGATACAAACCTATGAAATGCGAAACAAAGGGAAGGTTGGACTATCGCTTCGGGGTTACGGGGTTCGCAACTTCATGAGTTCAAGTGCCCAAACAACAACATATGTGAACATCCGAAATGTGAAAAAGGTGAGACCCGCATTTCATGGTTTCGGGGTTCAAGACTTCGTGAGCTCCAGTGTCCAAAATCAACATAAACAAACTTCCTAAATGCAAAAAAGGAAAGGTGAGACCCGCATTTCGGGATTTTGGGGTTTGGAACTTCGTGAGTTCCAGTGCCCAACATCAACATACACAAACTTTTGAAATGTGAAGAGGAAAGGTGAGACCCCCATTTCTAGGTTTCAGGGTTCAGGACTTCGTGAGTTCCAGTGCCCAAACCTCAACATAAACAAACTTCTGAAATGTGATCAAACACAAACAATTCCCAAAATTGTGAAAAGGAACGGGGAACTAACATTTCAAGATTTAGGGATTCGGGGTTTTGGGTTTCAAATACCCAATAATAATACACAACTCTTGAATTCTGAAAGGTGAAGGATGTGGGACCAACACTTGGGGATTTTAGGATTTGGGGTTTTAGGGTTTCAAATACCAAACAACAATACACAACAACTCCCGAATTCCGAAAGGTGAAAGGATGTGGGACCACCACTTCGGGATTTTGGGCTTCGGGCTTTTGAGGTTTCAAAAGTCAACATATAACATACAACAACTTCTGAATTGTGAAAAGATAGGAATGTGGGATTTGCACTTTGGGGTTTCAGGGTTTGGAAAAGCAAGGGAACTTTGCATAAATGTAACTAGCAAGTCCCAAACCCTGAAATTCACATTATTTTCATAACTCTAAGATTTTTTCCTTGTATTGGTATTGTTACTTACATTCTATGAAAACAGTAGGTGTAGAAGGATTTAATATCCGTTTACCTAAGAGAATTCTGAAATCTAAACTTATGAGTTTATACGCATAGAATCTATAAAAGGGTACAATAGGGCAACAGTTTTTTCTGTATAAAGTAATATCTATCATAATCACTTAGAGACTCCTTTAATCAGTGTATTAAACACCAACAGTACTAGATATGTGCATCATAAATATAATTTCACTTCCATAAGAGTTTGGTGATTAAATATCGGTGTTCTATGGGATCTATATTCGTCTTTCTGGGTCTTTGACTATAGAAAGGATTTGCCCCACTGACGCTAATCTCCCCCTTTCTCTATTTATGTATATAAAAAAATCATAGGTGCTTCCACAACAAATATATATATATATATATATATGGAAATTATTCCAGTTTGGATTTAATATGACATCATTAAAAACATTCAAACAGAAAATGGACATCGTTACAGTTCCAATCTAGTTAAATATAATGCCTTAGATATCAAATCATTCAAATAGAGAATGGAAACTATTCTAGTTCGGATTTAATAGATACATGACATCAGATAAAACATAGCTATTCATAATAGAGAGGGGTAGATCAACATATCAGAATCAAATCTGCGGGACGAAAAAGGGAACAGCTACGTTCCTCCCAACTGTAGAATAGGGAAGCCAAGGTCACTTGCCCAATTCACCCCCTAGCTTGACTATGAATCCATAAGGGCGAACTTGGAAACTCCTCCCCAGCAATGTCCTTCAATTCCAACAGTGATCCTCTTGCCTCACACTTACTCAACAGTGCTCATAACAGTAAGGCAATTCTATTTCAGTAGGCTCCTCTTGCCTCACACTCAATCCGTAGTGTTCATAACAGCAAGAGAGCTCAAAAATCCTTTCCCAGCATACTTGGCCACGTCCTGCCTCCTCGCATATGCTATTTATCAATTTTTTCCTGGGTCTTTTTCCCTTCTTTGGGGATTTTTGTAGCTCTCTTAATCCCTAATTTTTAGGGGCCGCCAATGGCCAAATCTCTGATTTTCCACTTCTCATAATCAGCCTAGAGGCAGTTCCAACATGTTTCCCACTCATGGAGTCATGGTCAGCTGATTTTAACATGGTTGTTCCATTTGTCCTCCTGTAATTAATCTAAATATTTTGTTGTGATACAAGTGTCATAGTCAAATAGTTAGTTGAGTCCAAATATATCTCTTCCCAATAGTCACAATAATTAAATACAATTATTCAATTCGAAATTCAGAATTGCCATAAATGGAAAAAAAATTCCAGATTCAAATTTGCCAAAAACAGAAATAAATTTCCAGCACACAAAAATAAAAATATTTTATTTTTGGGGGATGTCACATCCTTTCCCCCTTCAGTAAAACATTTTCCTCAGTGTTCGTTCCTTTCCTGGAATGATATTGGATGATATCTCCTCAAATCTCCTTTCAATTCCCAAGTGGCCTCCTCAGGACTAAAGTGATTCCATTGCACCTTTACCTGAGCGACTGCTCTGTTCTGAAGTTATATTTCTCTCCAGTCTAGAATGTGCAAGGGTTCCACCTGGAACTCGCCTTTAGGTTCCACCTGCACCAAGTTCCAATCAATCATATGAGTAGATTCATGAATATACTTTTTCAACAAAGAAACAATGAAATACATTATGAATTCTCAGATTAGCTGGAAGTGTAAGCTGATATGCTACGGGTCCAATTCGAGCTAGTATCTCGGAGGACCCACAAAACCTGGGTGCCATCTTGGCATAGTTCCACAACTTTAGCAAGATTTTTTGGGCTTTGACCTTCAAATAAACATGGTCTCCCATTTGAAATTCCAAGTGTCTTCTTTTCTGATCCGCATAGCTCTTATGTCTGTCTTGTGCCTCTTTCAAGTTCTATTCTACCTTCCTTACCACATTCTCAATTTCTTGGAGCATCCCTGGTCTAGCCATGAGTTTTTCAGCCGGGTTATCCCAGCTAATTGGAGTTGTACACTTTCTGTCGTACAGTATTTCGAAAGGGCTCAACTTAGCCGAAGTTTGGTACCCATTGTTATATGCAAATTCTACCAAGTGTAGGTAGTCTTCCCACTTGTTTGATTTTTTTCTTACATACATCCAGAGCATATCCTCTATGATTTGGTTTGTCCTTTTGGTATGTCCATCCGTTTGTGGATGATAACTCGTACTGAAATTCAAATTAGTATTTAGCCATGCAAACAATTCCTTCCAAAAAGTGGATGTGAATTTTACGTCTCTATCTTAAATCACCATTTTAGGAATACCATGCAGTCTAAAAATTTCTTTCATGAATATTTCAGTAATGTTAATAGATTTAAAAGTAGACTTTACAGGAACAAAGTGTTTTGACTTACTTAGTTTATCTATTACAACCATGATAGAATCATTTTGTTTCTGAGTTTTAGGAAAACCTGTTATAAAGTCTAGCGATATGGTCTCCCATTTCCATTCTGCTACCGGTAATGGTTGTAATAGGTTGGTTGGATGTTGGTGTTCAACCTTAACCTACTAACAATCTTGGAACCTAGACAAATATTCTATTTTTTCTCCCTTCATGTTAGGCCAGTAAAATAGTTTTCTGAGTGTTGTTATTGTTTTTTGGTAGTCAGGATGGCCAGAATACGGTTTCTTATGCACTTCGTCTAAAATAATTAATTTTAGCACTGTTGAATCTGGTATGTAAAGTCTGTTTTTAAATCTTAATAGTCCCTCCTTGTCGATACTCATATCCAGTTCATCTGAGTTTGTGATACTGTTTTGCAATTCTGCCATCAACTTAGTGTAATTTCCATCGTTAATACCTGTCGTTTTTATTCTTTGTTCCAGATCACTTTCTTCCCTGCTGATATTTATCTCAAATAACACATGGATTATGTGGCTTAAAGCATCTGCTACTTTATTTTCCTTACCCTTGATATGTCTGACCTCGAAGTCGAATTCTCTCAAGAAGGCTAGCCACCTTGCTTGTCTCGCATTAAGGTCTGGTTTGTTAAACAAATATTTCACTCCGCTATTATCAGTCAATAGTAATAATTTTCTGCCCTATATAGTATCGCCACATTTTTAAGGCATGTATTACTGCTGCCAATTCTATGTCATGAGTGACATAATTTCGCTCGTGTTCCTTTAATTTTTGAGACTCGTAACAAATCACGTGCCCTTCCTGAATTAGAACACCACCTAGTCCCTCTTTACTTGCATCAACGCATACTGTGAAGTCTTTATCTGGGTTTGCTACCTTCAAAATGGGCATTGATGTCAATAATTCTTTTAGCTTGTTAAAACTGTCTTAACACTTTTGCAACCAGTTAAACTTGGTCCCTTTCTTTTGTAATGACGTGATAGGGTAGGCTATCTTGGAGAACCCTTCTATATATCTGCAATAATATCTGGTGATTCCCATGAATGACTGGATGTCTACCACATCCTTAGGTACTGGACATTCCATAATGGCTTTTATCTTCTCCAGGTCTATGGAAATACCTTTCGAGGAGATGACATGTCCTAAATATTGTATTTATTTTTTATAAAAATCACATTTGTTGAATTTTTCATATAGTTTGTGTTTCCTTAGTGTTTGCAGAACTATTCATAAGTGTTCATCATGTTCCTCCTCCATTTTAGAATAGACCAGAATATCATCGATAAATACTACTATGAACTTGTCTAAGTACTGGCTGAAAATGTTGTTCATCAAGCACATAAATGTGGTTGGTGCATTAGTGAGTCCGAAAGGTATGACTGAGAACTCGTAGTGTCTGTATCTTGTTAAAAAAATTGTTTTGTTTATGTCCTGGTCCTTTATCCTAACTTGATGATATCCGGATCATAAATCCAATTTTGAGAAGATCTTGGCCCCACCAACTTGATCAAACAGATCATTTATCCTTGGTAAGGGGTATTTGTTCTTAATGGTCACTTTGTTCAGTTGTCTATAATCAATACATAGTCTTAGAGTACCATCTTTCTTTTTCACAAAGAGGACTGGTGCTCCCCATGGCGAGACACTTGGTTTGATATACTCTTTATCGAACAATTCTTGTAATTGTATTTTTAATTCTGTCAGCTCTAGTAGACTCATTCGGTAGGGTGATTTTGAGATAAGGGTTGATCCGTGTAGTAAGTCTATCGAGAAATCTATTTCTCTCCTGGGAGGTAGTTCTGGTATCTCATCAACAAACATTTCTTTGAATTCACATAGGACAGCAAAGTCTTCTAATTTGGGCTTATCTTCTTTTTCTAATAGATTCGTTACTTGGATGGCATAAACTTGACATCCCTTTCTAATGCATTTCTTGAATTGCATCGCTGGTACTTGTCTAATTGACACAGGTTTTGGTATGCCTTGGGCTATTCTAACAGTGCCAAAATTATCTTTGTAGCTAAGTATCTTTGTATAACAGTCTAGTATTGTTTTGTGTTATTCCAACCAATCCATCTTGATAATCATATCATAAAATCCTAGTGGTAGGATGTTCAGATTGGTCCTTATCTTTTGATCATCTAAGCTGAACTCAAGATCATAAATAAAGTTAACTACTCTTCTTTTAGTAACTATTGCTAGTTATAGAAGATAATATTTTTCATGCTTTTGTTTCTTAAGTTTATTCAACTCTACTACCTCAGGAGTAATATAACTTAACATAGCCCCAAGGTCAATTACAATAGAAATTCGAGTGTCATGGATTTTACCTTCAATTTCTACCACCGAGGACTATTGGTCAGCTTGTCAACCATCTATGGCTGCATTTGTCCGATGCAAACTTTTGCCCATGTCTCCCACTGACGAGGCTTCCTGTAAATTGTGAATAGTAGTTATGTTTGTTGTAATTAAATATGGACAGTTCCTCCTTAGATGAGGCTCTCCACACTCCCAACACTTTAATGGCTCACAGGAGTTGTCCCCAAACTTCTTCATTCTCAGGTTTACCGGTTTACTGTTACCTTGTGTATTCAGATAATTGGAGTGAAAATCCTTCCTTGGGAAACTTTTTCCTACATTCTGATAAGGAGTTGGCTTGTATCCCTTCTTTTGTTGGTTTATTCCATATTGCTTCTTATCCTTCCAGGTCTTGGGAAACTATACCCACTATTTATACTATTCATAACACATTTGTGCCTTCCTGAATGCCTCACTCAAGGATTTGGGGTTGTCAATACTCAATTCTGTCCCTGTAGGACTGTGGTAAACAACTTAAGAATCACTGGATTTTTACCTTATCCTCCCAGATGTATGGTATGAACCTTAGTAGTTCCAGAAATTTATTTATAAGGTCCTCCATCATCATTTGTCTGAGTCGTAACACATAAATTCTTTCGTCTTCCTTTCATAATAGATTTCAGAAAGGTATCGTTTCTTAAAATACTTCTTAAAGTCGAACCATTCCAACTGTTTCTCTTTTAAGCCCTTGGCCGATTTTAGGTCCTGCCACCAAATGCTAGCCTTCCCCTTCAGATTGTAGATGGCTAGTCTGACCTTGATGTTACTGGAATAGTTGTAGATTTGGAAGTATTTTTTTATGTCCAACAACCATGCCTTGGCTTCTTCTCCTATCCTGGATTCTCCATCAAAAGTAGTTGGTTTAATCTTTTTAAATTCTCCTTCAAGTTTGTTTGTTTGTTTTCTTTTTTGGTCTTGTATGGTTTTGTCTTCAGCTGAAGGTGTCCCTTCAGATGAACTGTCTCCTTTTTTTGTTTTTTCACTAGAGTTCTTGGAGGCCCTTTTGCTGACCTCTTCCTCAGGGTTATCATCCTTTTGGCTTTTCTTGGTTACTATACTACGCAGCAGGACTTCATTTATCTCTTGTTGTTCCTCTTGTGCCTTCTTCAATTTTTTATTGTCGGCCTTAAAAACCTATAGTTCAACAATAAGGTTCCTCATTGTTTCCAACACCTCCGTGGGTGAACTTCCATCACTGTTTTTTCTTGGATCTCCAGGAGGTCCTTGCTGCAGATTCTCTTCCACCCTGATTTATGCACCTTCTTGAGTTTCCATTATTCAACACAAAATAGAAAAACTTTATGTTTGTAATCCACAAGATTTATTAGTTTTTTTTTTTTTCATAAATCAGAATATATACTAAGCAATTAATATGGCCCTGTTTAGGCCTAGTGTTGTAACATTTTCTTTGATACCATATGTAATGTACCTCAAAAAATATCACAAAAAAAATATATTTGTTTGTACAATTATCCTTGCATAGTTTCGAGATTCACGCAATTAAGTCTTCTGTTATAAAGCTTGAGTCTGAAAGTTTGTTAGAGACCTTACTGTCATTGATTGTATTTACTATGCAGCTTGAAAATTCCTACCTGATGATACAATAAGTGTATACTCCTCCCTTCAATGTTATTTAAAGTCCTCTAAAAATTACCAATATTTTCTTATTTGATGATGCCTATAACACCAGCATAGATTTAACTATACGAGCGACTTGTACACATGTTTGTTACTTTCATACCTCTGGTCGGGAGGAAGATTCTCCAATCAACACACAACAACTCCCAAAATTGCGAAAAGTGACCAGCATGTTGGGATTTCAGAGTTCGGGATTTCGCGAGGTACAACATCCAACATCAATGCACAACAATTCGTGAAATCGTGAAAGGTGACCAGCATTTCGGTATTTCAGAGTTTGGGATTTCACAAATACAACAGCTAACATAAACACACAACAACTCCTGAAATCGTGAAAAGTGACCATCACTTCGGGATTTTTGGAGTTTGAGATTTCACGAATACAACGGCTAACAAAAACACACAACAACTCCCGAAATCGTTAAAGGTGACCATCACTTCGGGATTTCAGAGTTCAAGATTTTGTGAGTACAGAAGCCAAACATCAACAGATACAAACCTCCGAAATGAGAAACAAAGGGAAGGTTGGACTAGCGATTTGGAGTTTCAGGGTTCGGATCTTCGTGAGTTCAAGTGCACAAACAACAACATATGCGAACTTCCAAAATGCGGAAAAGGTGAGACCCGCATTTCAGGGTTTTGGGGTTCGGTAAATCATGAGCTCCAGTGTCTAACATCAACATAAACAAACTTCCGAAATGCGAAAAGGGAACGGTGAGACCCACATTTCGGGATTTCGGGGTTCGAAACTTCAYGAGTTCCAGTGCCCAACATCAACATACACAAACTTCCATAATGCAAAGAGGAAATGTGAGACCCGTATTTCGAGGTTTCAAGGTTTGGGACTTCATGAGTTCCAGTGTCCAAACCTCAACATAAACAAACTTCCGAAATGCTATCAAACACAAAAAAATTCCCGAAATTGCAAAAAGGAACGGGGAAGTAACATTTCAGGATTTTGGGACTCGGGGTTTCAGGTTTCAAATACCCAACAACAATACACAACAACTCCTAAATTCCAAAATGTGAAAGGATGTGGGACCAACACTTCAGGATTTCAGGATTCGAGGTTTCGAGGTTTCAAATACCAAACAACAATACACAACAACTCCTGAATTCTGAAAGGTGAAAGGATGTGGGACCACCCCTTCGAGATTTCGGGCTTCGGGGTTTCAAGGTTTCAAAAGTCAACATCTAAAATACAACATGTAATGTCCCAAAAAAAATTAAATATTTTTTAAATTTAAATATGCTAAAAAATCATTCTGTTTTTACTAAATTCAAACTTGGAAAAATTTTGGCATTTATGGCAATTCCGAATTTTGAATTTGATGATTGTAATTAATTATTATGATTGTTGGAGAGAGACCTTATTTGACCCGACTAACTATTTCACTATGACACTTTTATGAAAACAAAATATTTTATATTGATTGCAGGAGGACAAATGGAACAGTCGTGTTAAATTTAACTGACCATGACTCCATGAGTGGGGAACACATTGGAATTAAATCTGGGCTGATTGTTACAAGTGGAAAATCAGTGATTTGGCCATTGGCAGCCCCTGAAAATCAGGAATTTAGAAAGTTGCAAAAATTCCCAAGCTAGGGTAAAGTCCTAGGCAAATTAATAAATAGCATATGTGAGGAGGCAGGACTCTGCCAAGAATGCTGGGAAAGAAGACTATTGATTTTTATTTTTTTTCCTTGTTGTTATGAGCACTACTGTGTGAGTGTGAGGCAAGGGGGATTCTACTGGAATTCAAGGATATTGTTGGAGAGGAGATTTCAATTCACCCTCATGGATTCATGATCACGCTAGGGGGTGAATCGAGCAAGTAGATTGGCTGCCCTGTTCTACGGTTGGGAGGAACGCGGTTGTTCCCTTTGGCTTCCAACAAATTTGATTCAGATATGTAACTCTACCTTATTCTAGTTAAATGTCATGTATTGCAATCTGTTTACTTCTATGTATGAATTTTGGTTGAATGTTGTGGTGGAAAGATCTATCATTTTACTTTCTAATCGTTAGCTAGAAATGGATTTATTTATTCAAATGTGATGCTAAGTAATTATTAAGGTCATTGAATGTATTAACCAGTAAGACAAGACCTGTAAAGTTACTAATCTCATAATAGAATGGACCATAGACTACCCCTATCTGCTTAATTATTTTTTTGTTGAGAAAAAGGAAAATAAAATTGGTTGCATAACGTGAGTGAAGTCATGCGTACCCATGTCTATGGTAAATTATACTTCCTGTAAATGATTATAGTATATAGTGAGCCTACTATAGTGAACATACAATTCAAATTCAATGTAAATACACCCTATATCACTAAGCTACTATTCGTTATGCATCAATACCTGTATAGGTATTTTTTTTATGAGCAGATATATATATTATATGGGCATTCTGTAACAATGGAATAATGACGCTGGAGTAAACTGACTACAACAAAATCCGGAAGAACTAGGTAGATATATAAACATATAAGTAGGGAAATAATTCTGCAAACTCCATAGAATCCATTACAGAAAGATTTGAGTGTAGGTAAATCAGTATGGTTATAATAGTAAATTAGAGATGACTCTGTTAAGAAAAGGTGCACCTACAGTATAACCATAAATTTTTGTCATAATAAAGATGCTATTTATTTTTGGTGAATGGACTAATAAAAGGCTTGACTAATAACTGTAGTAGAAAACAGAAGGTAAACAATAATTTTGTATAGCGAAGCCACAGTGTTTTCATGTTTAAACAGGGAAAGACAGTGTTGCGGATATAAAGGAGTAAAGTAAGCATATGGAAAGAAAATAAACACGAATTCTAGAAATCTAGACCTATTACAATCTCAATCGGACAAATATATTTCAAAAAATTCTATGCAACTAGATTGATGAGTCAAACTTCAAATGGGTGGAATAAGACTCAGTTTCAAACTCCTACCAAACAAATTTTATATCGAAATATAAGTATATGATGCATAAACGAAATCTGGAAGTCAACACACAGTCCCAGTGGAAAAACAAAACCCTTAGGCACACTTGTTACTATGCTAGTTTTAGGTATACTACTGTGCATGGCCGAATCATTTTGAGAAGGGACTGTATAATCAACAGTGAGATTCAATTCTAGAAAAATAACTAGAATAACACAGAAAAGAATTCGAACCTGTAATAAACCATTTTTTCGGAAATATCGAGGAAAGTGTTAAACACGGAAAGTGACAGATTTGAACCCATATCCACAACAAAGTATCACTCAAAACATAATGATCATATTACTTAAATAGAATGACTGTCTAAATATCACAAGTCCAACCAAGTGCAATCTTGGCATATTTTTTCTTCATACCAAAATGTTTATACAAATCAGGGCGTACCCTGTATCAACTAACTTGGAACTAAAAATGTTCAAACATTAGGAACGGGACATATCCTTGACCATCGGTGTAGATAAACTTGAATTAGACGGAAGGGCACTATGTTGGAACCCAAATACCTCTTGAAGGAGTGAAGAGAGCGTCATCATGATTTGAAGTGACCGCACTTGCACAAAGTAATGGGAAAACATTAAAATTGATCCAACAGGAATAATATGATTAAATTAAGGAACAAAAAATGTAATCAGAAAGGGGTCATTGATGTACTTAACTGTAGTATAAGATTTCATAACCTTCACCATCACACCAACTGTGTGCCTCCCAAAACAAAAGGGGAAGAGGAGCTCATGTCCCTCTAATATGTACGCTCACAGATCAAAGGGGCCCATCATTAGTGATGAATACCAGTTTTAATCTAAAGAAACATTGCAGGAATGATATGCATATAAGGAGCTTAAAGTAAGGGTAAATATAAAATCAATGTGATCTTTCAAACATAAACAGAAAGGATTAAACCACACATGGCCATTAGAACACTGCTTCTAATCGATATAATAACACTAGAGAACACCTATTTTAAACACGGAAATTTTAAACAAGGGAAACCCAGACATGACACTCTGTCATCTAAGAGACCAACCGATGGAGGAAACCAGTCCAATATCCACAGTTCAATTAAAAATAGGATATCCCAAATCCACATTTCTAACAGACACCATGATAAGTTCCTCAACAAGAATAAAATAGCTCGGCCTCGACAGGAAGGGTAATACAGAGAAAGGGAATAAAACTGTGAAAAAACCTAAACCTTGCTAGGGTACCACCTACCTGTTTTTATAGTAACCTCAAAGAAAAATGAGAATGCTACCGAGGAACTGATTGGGAAATAGTAGCTTGCAGAGACCTACTTGACGAGACAGAAAGATTCGAATGCATAAATAAAAGAACATTCAAGGGAAAATTTACCCCACATAGAGCTTCCCGTCAAGAAATTCCTTCCAAGCTTACCACCCATCGAGCACAGGGACCGAATCAAAAACTCGGGACCACAATGCTAAAGCCAAACAGAAAATGATCTGAAATGTTTTTCTCTCTCCTTCACCAAACTAAAAACAAGAAAGAAAGTGAAAGCATTGGAATGACCTTTCGTATGGACTAATGGGGATGGGGTATTCATACTTGGGCCATGTGAATATGGCAAGTTGTTGACATTGCATTGGGGCATGCAGGTCTAGTACTGAACTGAATAGACTCATCTCAAAAAACCATAAATGTTGCATATAGGCCTTTAAGGTAAGATGGTTCCGACCTCTATCAGTTGCTCAGAATATTAATGACAAGGTACACCGGGTAGACTATGTAGGGTTACCGTTTATTCTTACGATATTGGTTATGTGTTGAACCTAACCGCCATCACATTACCATTCGAAGTGGATAGTCTAATATCGTTAGGCACCGATAGAATTTTCCAATGGCATGATGGTAACCTAACCTTAATAAGTTTAGCCTCTGAGTGCCTTAATTCATGGTGCAAATTAGTGTCCAATTTTATACCCAATAGTGTCTGTTTAAAAGTATTCCAAATAATGTTAACCTCTTCTTGTAGATGCTATAACAATATATATATATCAGAATGAATGTTATAAGGCCTTACATCTACGACCATTGCATTAATATGATAATGATTCTAAGTAGCTACATCTCCTTATAATAAAGTGGGATTTGGAAACGAAAACGGTAGATAATACCAAGTTGCAATGAAATAGGAGATCCCTAGCTATGTACCTATGTTCATATATAACTCAATAGAATATTCCTCTGTTGATATGTGTCTCGCTCGACCTTTCGGTCGTATTTGTTTATCTACATGTAGTAGATAATGGTGCATCTATGTGTGAGTCAATTGAGAATTACGTGAAAGAGACAGGAGGGACCCTAAAGTAGCGGGAAGTAGGATGATCGAGGGGAGCTCCGTGCTGGCATATTTACCCTAAGGTCCGAAGTGCATTGTCGAACCGTGCATATTCATATGTACTTCGGCGATCGGGGCTTTTAACATAGATAGAACGAAGTGAGTGAGAGATGTTGGAGGTGGTTTGGCGAAGGCAGGGGAGTCGGTGAATAGAAAGAGGCAACAATATGTTAAATAGGATAGAGAAGTAAAAGGCAATAAGACTGTTGAACATTATGGTTGATGAATGACTGAAACTTTAAAGACACAAAATCAACTCAAAGTACCCAATTTATTTTATTTTATTTTTATATGTAAATTTTGAGGTACATTACATATGGTATCAGAGAAAAAAGGTTACAACACTGGACCTGAACAGGGCCACAATAGCTTCTTAGTATATATATTCTGATTTATGTAAAACTAATAAAAATCTTATGGTTACAAATAGAAAGCTATTTSTGTTTTGTGTTAATTATGGCATCTCAGGAYRATGYAGAAATCAGAATGGAAGAAAACCCGYAGCAAGGACCCCCTAGAGATCCAAGACAGAACAGTGACAGAATCTCACCCATAGAAGTGTTAKAAACAATGAGGAACCTTATTATTGAATTATAGATTTTCAAAGCAGATAATGAAAAATTGAAAAAGCACAACAGGAACAGCAAGAGATAAATGAAGTCTTGTTGCATAGTATAGTGACCAAGAAAATCCCAAAGGACGATAACCACGAAGAGGAAGTTAGCAAAAGGGCCTCCAAAAAATCAGGGCCGGAAACAGAAAAAGGAGATAGTTCGTCGGAAGGAACAGCTTCAGCTGAAGAAAAAACTAAATCGGAAAGAAAAAGAAAACAAGTAGACCACCTCGAAGGAGAATTTAAAAATATTAAACCAGCTACCTTTGATGGAGAATCCAAGACAGGAGAAGAAGCTGAGGCATGGTTGTTGGAAATCAAAAAATACTTCCAGATCTACAACTATTCCAGCAACTTGAAGGTCAGAATGGCCATCTACAATATGAAAGGGAAGGCTAGCAGTTGGTGGCAGGATCTGAAATTGGCCAAGGGTCTAAAGGAGAAACAGTTGGAATGGTCTAACTTTAAAAAGTATTTCAAGAAACAATACCTTTCATAAAGTTACTATGAAAGGAAGACAAAAGAGTTCTATGAGTTACGACTTGGACAGATGGCAATGGAGGACCTTATAAATAAATTTCTGGAACTGCTAAGGTTCGTACCGTACATCCGTGAGGATAAGGTAAAAATTCAGCGATTTCTAAGCTGTCTACCACAATCCTACAAGGACATAATTGAGTTTGACAACCCCAAATCCTTGAGAGAAGTATTCAAGAAAGCATGAATGTGCTACGATCAGTATAAATAGCGAGTATAATTTCCCAAAGACTGGAAGGATAAGAAACAAGAGCGAATGAACCAGCGGAAGAAGGGGTACCAGCCAGCTCCTTATCGAAATACAGCAAAAGGTTTTTCGAGAAAGGATTTTCACTCCAACCATCGGAATATGCAAGGCAGTGGTAAACCGGTAAACTTGGGAATGAAGAAGTTTGGAGACAATCCCCATGAGCCATTAAAGTGTTGGGAATGTGGAGAGCCTCATCTAAGGAGGAACTATCCATGTTTGAGTTCAACAAACAGAACTATTGTTCATAATCTGCAGGAAGCCTCAACGGTGGGAAGACATGGGCAAAAGCCTACATCAGATAAATGCAGCCATAGATGGTCAACAAGATGACCACCAGTCCTCAGTGGTAGAAATCGAAGGTAAAATCAATGATACTCAAATTTCTATTTTAATTGACCCTGGAGCTACGTTAAGTTATATTACACCTAATGTGGAAGAGTCAAACAAACTTAAGAAACTGAAGCATGCAAAATCATGGCTTGTACAATTAGCGACTGGTACTAAAAGAAAAGTAGTTGAGTTTGTTTCAGATTGTGAGTTCAGCTTAGATGGTCAAAATATAAAGACCCATCTGAACATCCTACCACTAGGATCTTACGATATGATTATTGGGATGGATTGGTTGGAACAACACAAAGTAGTACTAGATTCTATACAAAGATACTTAGCTATAAGGACGATGTTGGTACTATTAGAACAATCCAAGGTATACCAAAATGGTATCATTCAGACAAGTTTCAACAATGCAACTCAAGAAATGTATGAGGAAGGGAAGTCAAGTTTATGCCATCCAAGTAACGAATCTGCTAGGAAAAGATGATAAGCCAAAACTAAAATATTTTGTTGTCCTACGTGACTTCAGAGACATGTTTGTGGATGAGATGCCAGAATTACCTCCTAGAAGAGAGATAGACTTCTCCTTCGACCTACTACCAGGTTCAGCCCCTATCTCGAAGGCACCTTACCGAATGATTCTACCAGAACTGACATAATTAAAAATACAGTTACAAGAATTATTGGACAAAGAGTATATCAGACCTAGTGTCTCACCATGGGGGGCACCAGTCCTCTTTGTGAAAAAGAAAGACGGTACTCTAAGACTATGTATCGATTATAGACAACTGAACAAAATGACTATTAAGAACAAATACCCCTTACCAAGGATAAATGATATGTTCGATCAAGTATGATTTGAAAATAGAAGGCTAACTTGTTATGCTATGCAAGCACCCTCTACTTCAATAAAAATAAACCTTAACAGGACCTTGCTTCATGTGTTAAATATGCAAGATGTTTTATGTGTTAAGTTATTGGTTCTTCTTTGCAATGTGCATGTGTGAGGTATGTTCTTTTAAATGCTTAATCATGTGTTATAAATCAATACATAGCAATGTAAAGTGCAGCAAATAACACAGCAAACTTACAACAATACCAAGATGATAGAGGAGTTCACCCCTCTCTGGGCTACATCTCCTTGAGCCTCCTTCAATGGACTTGGCTCTTTGGGATTAGTTTGTCAAATGCTCGTTACAAGCTGCTGCTCAACTCCAATGGATTTACAGACTGTACCATTGGATTCAGAATACATAAAAACCCCAAAAATGACTGTTAAAACTCTGCAAATGGACAATGGCTCATCCAACAATGACCTCTTCTACATGTGACCTCCAAGCTTCCCTGAGCTTGAATGAGGCAAAAACACCTATAAAAGTACTCCAATGGATCTGAAACCTATCCCAATGTATTCAGAGCATAATAAATAGTTAGAAATGACTATTCAGTCTCATCAAATGGATATGTGCTCATCTGAGCAATGCCTCAAACAATGAGGGCTTTAAGGCTCCTGAAGCTTCCTAAAACTTCAAATGTGAAAAACCTGCAAATGGGCTCTTAAAATGCCTATGAAAATGGTTCCAATGGACTCAGGACGTCCAAAAACCCCTATTTGGGCTTTTACAGCTCCTGATTTGGTCAAAAACTCAAAGAGTTATGCCTTCTGCCATTTTTCCCCTTCAAGCTCTGTTACTGGTTCGCCATTCTGCACCTGTGGGAAAGTGAACCTAGCTTCTGGGCGTTTTTCGTCACTAAACCCAGCACCCACGCACGTCCCACAATTGGTGCCAATCTATCTAATAATTAACGGGAATCAAGCCCCCTGAGTCGGAGGTGTTGGGCACATGGGGGGCCATATGGCCACGTCCCAGCGCAATTTCGGGGCTAACTGTTTGTACACAAATAAAACCACGCCACATGGTGGGTCGTTGTTCCCCTGTTGAAAACCAACTCTTAAATCGCATGCATAACAATGGTTTATGTTAAAACAGGGTTCTCCGCACACATTATAACCGCGCGCTATATATTAAACAATGGTCATATAACATATGTAATATAACCGGGCGGTAACCATAACACAAAACGTGCCATTTCAAATATGCAATGGTCAATGTTAAAACGTAATACAAACCGTGGGCCAAACAAATGAAACCCCATGCGCATAAACCAAACAATAGGTCATATGCTATATAATATGACCGCGGGTCATATTCAAACTACCACCTGTGCGCCATGTAAAAGAAGGTAAGGTCATATTTAAAATGCGTGTGACTGGGGGCTATCAATAAAACCTCCACGCGCTCCAGCATAGACCAATGGTCATGTGTTTAAAACATTGGAACCGTGGTTCCAAACCCCAACTCCCGCGCGGATAGCAAATAACATATGGTCACATAGAGTGCGATAAAACCTCGGGTCGGGGCTAAGCCCTGGCCCGATCCCCCCGCCAAAAATTACCCATGTAACTTCAAATAATTTTACCACCATATCATATACAAGTAAGAAGCGGCAGCGTATTGGCTAGCACGATTTCATTGGAACGATGTATGGAGGGGGAGGTCCGGGGTTCGAACCCCGCGGCCTCCATATAATTTTAATAAACCAAATAGCCAAACCTGGGGTGCCACGTGGCAGCCCTTGATTGGGCCACGTGGCACCTTTTCATTCATCCACGATAATGCCACGTGTCACAATCTAACTCAACCACATTCGACCAATAAGAATCTTCCACGTCACGTGCCTGCCATGTCGTCTGTACGGCCTATGCCACGTCAGCTGTATGGCCTGCCAAGTCAGCACCCTTTTTTTCCCTGTTTGGCGATTCGAACAGATCGCGATAACTTCTCCATACGGACTCCGTTTGAGAAAATAAATATACCACCGGAATCAGGAGAACGATACGGACGCAATGGCACCATTTTCGTCGCATTACGATCACTTTGAAAATTGAGCAAATTTTAGACCCCTGGTCCAGATTCTGATCACGCCTTCCCACTGAAAGGCTTTTGGACCCACAAAAGCTTATAATTATCGATCAGAGTTTAAATACTCTTCTTCTTTCAAGTTATATCAACTGATTTTACTTGAAAAGCCTTTTCGACAATCACCTAGGTACTTTGACATGCCTTGCACTGCAACTGGCTATGTCCCTCAACCACTGCTCTCTGGCTGCTGCTGACCCACTTTCCTCACTGTGCTTGGAAGACTGCCAGCCTTCCCACTGAGAATCAAGTCCCTTTTTCGAACTCTTTTGACGTCAACAATCCGCTCTTCAATGGCTGCAAAATTTTCCTGCGACTTCTTGTCACAAGCCAAGAAAACCATCAATCTTGAAAACAAAATGGACACAAAACTGAAAATAATGACAGCAAAGTCTTTTTTCTCTTCAAGCAACTGTCGCATCTTGTGCTTCATCAAAGCACATGGTGTTTTCCCCATCTCAATGTACTTCAAAAATGACTTACAAGACAACAAACACCATCAACTACACATAAGTCGAAAACCATGAATGACACAACATAGTCGTCAAGCAATATCGACACAAGTCGAGACTCAAGTGAAACATGTCAACCTTCCCAAATGACAAGTCTAAAAACATGATAAACAATCATGACTCATCCATGATGACAATCATCAAGTTCAATGTTTATGCACTTTCAAAACCAAATGTAGGTGCATATCTCTTCAATTCTTCTTCCTGTAGAAACATAGGTACTTAAACCCAAAACATGTGGGTACTAAAGAGCTGAAAATGAAAAGTATATGTGGCTGTAACAAAATGAACAACATACCCCTCTTTTACATGTTCTTGACGAGGTGGTATAACACAAGTATGCTTTCAAAAATAAATGCATTCACATGCAAACTTGCCTCTACCAAAATATGACAAACTGCTGCAACTTGTCAACTTCAACAAAATGAATAGCTAAGGCTGAAATGTGCATCTATACAGAGAGAATGCAAGCCTTACTTACTCAAGAAATCAATCCATTTCTTACCAAGCCAACTCAATGGCGAATTCTTCTGCTGAAAGTTGTGTTCTTGTGAATCATCTTGACTCACATCAATGATGGAATCTCCTCTTCCATTCTTGTCAATCTTTTCACCCAACTGCTTCTTGTGCCGTGGATGAGAGTTTGGATGCAATGTCCAACATTGGTCAATGAGATGACCCCTCTTCTGACAATGACTGCAAATCTTTTGCATGTTCTGTTCATGTTGCCTTTGCTTGGAAAGTTTCCTGAAAGTGGACTTTCTTTTCCAACATTTTGAAACATGATGGTTATATAAACCACAATATGTACATGGCCTTTTTCTTCCATTTTTACATGCAGATTTATCATGCTTAACATAATCAAAAGCAACTGAGTTATAGGCAGATTTATACCTTGAACATTCACCTTTTTCGCCGCTTTGAGGAGGTGAATCGGAAGAGTTACAAGCTCTCTTTTGAAGACTAACAAATCTTCTCTTGTCCTCATGGCTATCACAACCTTTGTGTTTCACACATTTGCATTCATCTTGAATACAAGTTTTGCATGCTGAAGAGTTTGAACATTCAATCAAAGTTCTTGAACTTTCACCTTGAAAACCTTCTTGAGGAGGTGAACTTGAAACAAAATTCGTTCTTGGAACTTTTCCATTTGTTTCCTCAACTTTGGAATTTTCTCCATCAATTCGTTCATAACCAAGACCACAATATTTAGGTCTCTCTTCAACCACAATAGGCTCAACAATGCCTTGTGCATGCTTGCCTAACCCTTTACCTTCATAGCCCATTTTTAACAATAATTTGGACCCTATTCCCTTTGTGTGATTTTCAAAAACACCAAAGCATTCTTCTTGAGATGAATTTGAAGACAAACTAACATTACATACCTCATGGTCATGCATGTACTTGGTAAGGGTTTCCTTTGCTTCATGGAGTTGATTCTCCATCTCCTGCAACTTTTCAAGAATTTGTCCTTTCTCCTCCTTCATGGCCATCAACTGCTCTTGAAGGACACTGCTCTCTTCCCTATCTTTCCACAACTCTTCAACCATATCTTTCATGGTTAGTAATGCCTAAATCATTTCTTTGTCAAAGAACTCAGAGTTGGAATATGTATGAGAATTATCCATGTTTGAAGCATCATCCATATTTGCAAGATAACAAACTTCAACACAAATCTTGCACAAATACCAACAGCTAAAACTCAAGCTATGATTAGCAAATACATGAGAAAAATAAACTATGATCTGATACCATCTGATCTGAAAATAGAAGGCTGACTTGTTATGCTATGCAAGCACCCTCTACTTCAATAAAAATAAACCTTAACAGGACCTTGCTTCATGTGTTAAATATGCAAGATGTTTTATGTGTTAAGTTCTTGGTTCTTCTTTGCAATGTGCATGTGTGAGGTATGTTCTTTTAAATGCTTAATCATGTGTTATAAATCAATACATAGCAATGTAAAGTGCAGAAAATAACACAACAAACTCACAACAATACCAAGATGATAAAGGAGTTCACCCCTCTCTGGGCTACATCTCCTTGAGCCTCCTTCAATGGACTTGGCTCTTTGGGATTAGTTTGTCAAATTATCGTTACAAGATGCTTCTCAACTCCAATGGATTTACAGACTATACCATTGGATTCAGAATACATAAAAACCCCAAAAATGACTGTTAAAACTCTGCAAATGGACAATGGCTCATCCAACAATGACCTCTTCTACATGTGACCTCCAAGATTCCCTAAGCTTGAATGAGGCAAAACACCTGTAAAAGTACTCCAATTGATCTGAAACCTATCCCAATGTGTTCAAAGAATAATTAACAGTCAGAAATGACTATTCAGTCTCAGCAAATGGATATGTGCTCATCTGAGCAATGCCTCAAACAATGAGGGCTTTAAGGCTCCTGAAGCTTCCTAAAACTTCAAATGTGAAAAACATGCAAATGGGCTCTTCAAATTCCTGTGAAAATGGTTCCAATGGACTCGGGACATCCAAAAACCCCTAGTTGGGCTTTTACAGCTCCTGATTTGGTCAAAAACTCAAAGAGTTATGCCTTCTCCCATTTTTCCCCTTCAAGCTCTGTTACTGGTTCGCCATTCTGCACCTGTGGGAAAGTGAACCTAGCTTCTGGGAATTTTCCGTCACTAAACCTAGCACCCATGCGCGTCCCGCAATTGGTTCCAATCTGTCGAACAGTTAACGGGAATCAAGCCCCCCGAGTCGGAGGTGTTGGGCGCATGGGGGGCCATATGGCCACGTCCCAGTGCAATTTCGGGGCTAACTGTTTGTACACAAATAAAACCATGCCACATGGCGGGTCGTTGTTCCCCTGTTGAAAACCAACTCTTAAACCGCGTGCATAACAATGGTTTATGTTAAAACAGGGTTCTTCGCACATATTATAACCGCGCGCTATATATTAAACAATGGTCATATAACATATGTAATATAACCGGGCGGTAACCATAACACAAAACGCGCCATTTCAAATATGCAATGGTCAATGTTAAAACGTAATACAAACCGTGGGCCAAACAAATGAAACCCCGCGCGCATAAACCAAACAACAGGTCATATGCTATATAATATGACCGCAGGTCATATTCAAACTACCACCTGTGCGCCATGTAAAAGAAGGTAAGGTCATATTTAAAATGCGTGTGATCGGGGGCTATCAATAAAACCTCCACGCGCTCCGGCATAGACCAATGGTCATGTGTTTAAAACATTGGAACTATGGTTCCAAACCCCAACTCCCGCGCGGATAGCAAATAACATATGGTCACATAGAGTGCGATAAGACCTCGGGCCGGGGCTAAGCCCTGGCCCGATCCCCCCGCCAAAAATTACCCATGTAACTTCAAATAATTTTACCACCATATCATATACAAGTAAGAAGCGGCGGCGTATTGGCTAGCATGATTTCATTGGAACAATGTATGGAGGGGGAGGTCCGGGGTTCGAACCCCGTGGCCTCCATATAATTTTAATAAACCAAATAGCCAAACCTGGGGTGCCACGTGGCAGCCCTTGATTGGGCCACATGGCACCCTTCCATTCGTCCACGATAATGCCACATGTCACAATCTAACTCGACCACATTCGACCAATAAGAATCTTCCATGTCACGTGCCTACCACGTCGTCTGTACGGCCTATTCCACGTCAGCTGTACGGCCTGCCCAGTCAGCACCATTTTTTTCCCTATTTGGCGATTCGAACAGATCGCGATAACTTCTCCATACAAACTCCGTTTGAGAAAATAAATATACCGCCGGAATCAGGAGAACGAGACGGACGCAATGGCACTGTTTTCGTCGCATTACGAGCAATTTGAAAATTGAGCAAATTTTAGACCCCTGGTCCAGATTCTGATCAAAGTAGGTGGGGCCAAGATCTTTTCAAAGTTGGATTTACGATCTGGTTATCATCAAGTTAGGATAAAAGACGAGGACATAAGAAAAATAGCTTTTCAGACAAGGTATGGACACTACGAATTTGTGGTCATACGTTTCAGACTCACTAACGCGACAACCACGTTTATGTGTTTGATGAAAAGTATTTTCAGTCAGTACTTAGACAAGTTCATGGTTGTATTTATCGACAATATTCTAGTCTATTCAAAAACGGAAGAAGAACATGATGAACACTTAAGGATAGTTCTGCAAACGTTGAGGAAACACAAACTGTACACCAAATTTGACAAGTGTGGCTTCTATCAGAAAGAAATACAATATTTAGGACATGTGATTTCAGCAAAAGGCATTGTCGTAGACCCGGAAAAGACAAAAGCCATTATGGAATGGTAGGTGCCCAAGGATGTAGCAGATATAAGGTCATTCATGGGAATCACCGGATATTACCATAGGTTTATAGAAGGGTTTTCCAAGATAGCCTACCCTATCACTTCATTACAAAAGAAAGGAACCAAGTTTAACTGGTCAGAAAAGTGCCAAGATAGCTTTAACAAGCTGAAGGGATTATTAACAATTGCACCCATATTGAAGGAAGCAAACCCCGATAAAGACTTCATGGTATGTGTGGATGCAAGTAAAGAAGGACTATGTGGTTTCCTAACTCAAGAAGGACATGTTATTTGTTATGAGTCCCGAAAATTAAAGGAACACGAGCAAAATTATGTCACTCATGACTTACAATTAGAAACAGTAATACACGCCTTAAAAATGTGGTGACATTACATAATGGGTAGAAAATTCCTATTATTAACGGATAATAACGGGGTGAAATATTTGTTTAACCAACCATACCTTAATGCAAGACAAGCAAGGTGGCTATCTTTCTTAAGCAAATTTGACTTCGAGGTCAGACATATCAAGGGTAAGGAAAATAAAGTAGTAGACGCTTTAGGCAGAAGAGTCCATGGGATATTCGAGATAAGTATCAGCAGGGCCGAAAGTGACCTGGAACAAAGGATAAGCACAGCAGGTATTAACGACGAAAATGACACTAAGGTAATGAAAGAATTACAGAACAATACCCCAAACTCAGATAAAAAGGATCTAAGTATTGACAAGAAGGGACTACTATGATTTAAAAACAAGCTTTATTTACCAGAGTCTGCAGAGTTAAAATTAACAGTCTTGGACGAAGTGCATAAGAAACTGTATTCTGGCCATCCAGGTTACCAGAAAACGATAACAACACTTAGAAAACTATTTTATTGGCCTAATATGAAGGGAAAAATAGCAGAATACTTGGCTAGGTGCCAAGATTGTCAGTAGGTTAAGGCCAAACACCAACATCCAGCCAGCCTATTACAACCATTACCAGTACCAGAATGGAAGTGGGAGACCATATCGCTGGATTTTATAACAGGTTTGCCTAAAACTCAGAAACAGAATGATTCTATTATGGTTGTAATCGATAAACTTAGTAAGTCTACACACTTTATTCCTGTAAACTCTACTTTTAAAGCTATAAACATTGCTGAAATATTCATGAAATAAATTTTTAGACTACATGGTATTCCTAAAATGGTGATTTCAGATAGAGACATAAAATTCACATCTTCCTTTTGGAAGGAATTGTTTGTAGGGATAAATACTAACTTGAATTTCAGTATGAGTTATCACCCCCAAACGGATGGACAGACTAAAAGGACAAATCAAATCATGGAGGATATGCTTTGCATGTATGTAAGAACAAAACTGAACAAATGGGAAGACTATCTACACTTGGTAGAATTTGCATATAACAATGGATACCATACTTTGGCTAAATTGAGCCCTTTTGAAATACTATATGGTAGAAAATGTACAACTCCAATTAGCTGGAATAACCCGGATGACAGACTCATGGTGGGACCAGAGATTCTCCAAGAAATGGAAAACACAGTAAGGAAGGTACAACAGAATTTGAAAGAAGTACAGGATAGACAAAAAAGATATGCAAATCAAAAGAGAAGAAACATGGAATTCCAGGTGGGAGACCATGTTTATTTAAAGGTCAAAGCCTGAAGAAGCTTGTTGAAGTTAGGAAACTATGCCAAGCTGTCACCTAGGTTTTTTGGACCCTTCGAGATACTAGCTCGAATTGGACCCGTAGCATACCAACTTGCACTCTCGGCTAATCTGAAAATTCATAATGTTTTTCATATTTCTTTGTTGAAAAAGTATATTCATGACCCTACTCATATGATTGATTGGAACTTGGTGCATGTGAAACCCAAAATCAAGTTCCAGGTGGAACCCCTACGCATTCTGGACCGGAGAGAAATAGCACTTCGGAATAGAGTCGTCGCTCAGGTAAAGGTGCAATGGAAGCACTTTAGTCCTGAGGAGGCCACTTGGGAGTTGGAGGGAGATTTGTGGAAATCTCATCCAATCCTGTTCTAGGAAAGGAGCGAACACTGAGTACAGTTTTTTACTAAAGGGGGAAAGGATGTGACATCCCCAAAAAAAAAAAAAATTGAAATTGAAATCTGTTGAAAATTCATTCTGTTTTTAGTAAATTCGAATTTGGAAAATTTTTTCCATTTATGGAAATTATGAATTTCGAATTTGATGATAGTAATTAATTATTATGACTGTTGGGCAGAGACCTAATTTGACCCGACTAACTATTTGACTATGACACTTGTATGACAACAAAATATTTTATATTGATTACAGGAGGATAAATGGAACAGCTGTGTTAAATTTAGTTGACCATGACTCCATGAGTGGGGAACACATTGGAATTAACTCTGGGCTAATTGTTACAAGTGGAAAATCAGTGATTTGGCCATTGACAGCCCCTGAAAATTAGGGATTTAGAAAGCTGCAAAAATTCCCAAGGGAGGGAAAAGTCATAGGCAAATTAATAAATAGCATATGTGAGGAGGCAGGACACTGCCAAGTATGTTGGGAAAGAAGACTATTGATTTTATTTTATTTTCCTTCTTGTTATGAGCACTACTATGTGAGTGTGAAGCAAGGGGGATTCTACTAGAATTCAAGGATATTGTTGGAGAGGAGATTTCAATTCGCCCTCATGGATTCATGGTCAGGCTAGGGGGTGAATCGAACAAGTAGATTGGTTGCCCTATTCTACGATTGGGGAGAACGTGGTTGTTCCCTTTGGATTTCCGCAAATTTGATTTAGATATGTAACTCTACCTTGTCCTAGTTAAATGTCATGTGCTGCAATCTGTTTACTTCTATGTATGAATTATGGTTGAATGTTGTGGTGGAAAGATCTATCATTTTACTTCCTAGTCGTTAGCTAGAAATGGATTTATTTATTCAGATGTTATGTTGAGTAATTATTGAGGTCATTGAATGTATTAACCAGTAAGACGAGACCTGTAAAGTTATTAATCTCATAATAGAATGGACCAAAGACTACCCCTATCTGCTTAATTAATTTTCTGTTGAGCGAAAGGAAAATAAAATTGGTTGCATAACATGAGTGAAGTCACGTGTACCCATGTCTATGGTGAATTATACTTCTTGTAAATGATTATAGTATATAGTGAGCCTACTCTAGTGAATATACAATTCAAATTCAAAGTAAATACACCCTATATCACTGAGGTACTATTCGATATGCATCAAGACATGTATAGGTATTTTTTTTATGAGCAGATATATCTATTATATGGGCGTTCTGTAACAGTGGAATAATGACGCTAGAGTAAACTGACTACAACAAAATCTGGAAGAACTAGGTAGATATATAAACATATAAGTAGGGAAATAATTCCACAAACTCCATATAATCCATTACAAAAAGATTTGAGTGTAGGTAAATCAGTATGGTTATAATAGTAAATTAGAGATGACTCTGTTAAGCAAAGTCGCACCTACAGTATAACCACAAATTTCTGTCGTAATAAAGATGTTATTTATTTCTGGTGAATGGACTGATAAAAGGATTGATTAAAAATTGTAGTAGAAAACAGAAGGTAAACAATGATTTTGTATAGCGAAGCCACGGTGTTTTCATGTTTAAATAGGGCAATACAGTGTTTCAGATATAAAGGAGTAAAGTAAGCATATGGAAAGAAAATAAACACGAATTCTGTAAATCTAGGCCTATTACAATCTCAATCAGACAAATATATTTCAAAAAATTCTATGCAACTGGATTGATGAGTCAAACTTCAAATGGGTGGAACAAGACTCAGTTTCAAACTCCTACCAAACAAATTTTATATCGAAATATAAGTATACGATGCATAAACGAAATTTGGAAGTCAACACACAGTCCTGGTGGAAAAACAAAACCCTCAGGCACACTTGTCACTATGCTAGTTTTAGGTATACTACTATGCATGGCTGAATTATTTTGAGAAGGGACTGTATAATCAACAGTGAGATTCAATTCTGGAAAAAGAACTATAATAACACAGAAAATACTTTGAATCTGTAATAAACCGTTTTTTCGGAAATATCGAGGAAAGTGTTAAACACAGAAAGTGACATATTTGAACCCATATCCACAACAAAGTATCTCTCAAAACATAATGATAATATTACTTAAATAGAATGAATGTCTAAATATCACAAGTCCAACCAGACGCAAGCTTGGCATATTTTTTCTTTGTACCAAAATGTTTATACAAATCAGGGCGTACCCTGTATCAACTAACTTGGAACTAAAAATCTTCAAACATTAGGAACGGGACATAGCCTTGACCATCGGTGCAAGTAAAMTTGAATTAGACAGAAGGGCACTATGTTGGAACCAAAATACCTCTTGAAGGAGTGAAGAGAGTGTCATCATGCTTCGGCATGACCACACCTGCACAACGTAATGGGAAAACATTAAAATTTATCCAACAGGAATAATATGATTAAATTAACGAATAGAAAACATAATYAGAAAGTGGCGAGTGATGTAGTTAATTGTAGTAGAAGGTTTCATAACCTTTTCCATCACGCTAACCGTGTGCCTCCCAGACCAAAAGGGGAAGAGGATCTCGTGTGCCCCTGATGGGTACCCTCGCACATCAAAGAGGCCCATCATTAGCGATGAATACCAATTTTAATCCAAAGAAACATTGCAAGAATGATATGCGTATAAGGAGCTTAAAGTAAGGGTAAATCTAAAATCAATGTGACCTTTCAAACATAAACATAAAGGATTAAACCACATGCGGCCATTAGAACGTCGCTTCTAATCGATATAATAACACTAGAGAACACCTATTTTAAACAAAGAAATTTTAAACAAGTAATGGAAATCCGGACACGACACTCTGTCATCTGAGAGACCAACTGATGGAGGAAACTAGACCAATATCCACAGTTCAATCAAAAATAGGATATCTTGAATGCACATTTCTAACAGACACCATGATAAGTTCCTCCACAAGAAGAGAATAGCTCGGCCTAGACAAGAAGTCTAGTATAGAGAAAGGGAATAAAACTGTGAAAAAACATAAACCCTGCTAGGGTACCACCTACCCCTTTTTACAGTAACCTTGAAGAAAAAACAAGAATGCTACAGAAGAACTGACCAAGAAACAGTAGCATGCAGAGACCTACTTGACGAGACGAAAATATCTGAATGCATAAATAAAAGAACAGACAACGAAAAACTTACCCCACAAAGAGCTTCCCATCGAGAAATTCCTTCCAAGATTACCACCCATAAGGCACAGGGGCCGAATCACAAACTCAGGACCATGATGCTAAAGCCAAATGGAAAATGGTCTGAAATGTTTTTCTTTCTCCTTCACCAAACTAAAAACCAGAATGAAAGTGAAAGCGTTGGAATGACCTTTCGTATGGAGTAATGGGGATGGGGTATTCATACTTGGGCCATGTGAATATGGCAAGTTGTCGACATTGCATTGGGGCATGTAGGCCTAGTACTAAACTAAATAGACTCATCTCAGAACACCATAAATGTTGTAGACAGGCCTTTAAGGCAAGATGGTTCTAACCTCTATCAGTTGCTCAGAATATTAATGACAAGGTACACAGGGTAGCCTATGTAGGGTTACTGTTTAGTCTTACGATACTGGTTATGTGTTGAACCTAACTGCCATCGCATTACCATCTGAAGTGGATAGTCTAATATCGTTAGGCACTGATAGAATTTCCCAATGGCATGATGGTAACCTAACCTTACTAAGTTTAGCCTCTGCGCACCTTAATTCATGGTGCAAATTAGTGTCCGATTTTATACCCAACAATGTCTGTTTAAAAGTATTCTGAATAATGTTAACCTCTTCTTGTAGACCCTATAACAGTATATATATCATAACGAATGTTACAAGGACTTACATCTATGACCATTGCATTAATATGATAATGATTCTAAGTAGCTACATCTCCTTATCATAAAGTGGGATTTGGAAACAAAAACGGTAGATAATACCAAGTTGCAATGAAATAGGAGATACCTAGCTATGTACCTATGTTTGTATATAACTCAATACCAAATAGAGAGAGGTGACAATATGTTAAATAGGATAGAGAAGTAAAAGGAAATAAGACTATTGAACATTATGGTTGATGAATGATTGAAACTTTAAAGACACAGAATCAACACAAAGTACCCAATTAAAAAAAAAAAATTTATATGTAAATTTTGAGGTACATTACACAACAACTTCTGAATTGCGAAAAGATAGGAATGTGGGATTCGCACTTCAGGGTTTTGGGGTTTGGAAAAGAAAGGGAACTTTGCATAAATGTAACTAGCAAGTCCCAAATGCCGAAATTCATATTATTTTCATAACTCTAAGAGTTTTTCCTTGTATTGGTATTCTTACTTCCATTCTGTGAAAACAGTAGGTGTAGAAGGATTTAATATCCGTTTACCTAAGAGAATTCCAAAATCTAAACTTATGAGTTTATACGCATAGAATCTATAAAAGGGTACAAT
>JASDQU010737681.1:81664-94365 GCA_032191745.1 Picea mariana | reverse complement strand
ATATATATATATATATATATATATATATATATATATATATATATATATATATATTTCAACAGTCAGATGTGAACATTCCAGCAGACGTATTACGAATATCTATATAAATATAGATTTCATTCACGTCTATCAAAAAATGGGAATCGTTACAGTTTTGTTTTAATAAAGTACAATGCATCAGAAAAATCATTTACATGAAGAATGGAAATTATTCCAATTCGGATTTAATATGACATCGTTAAAAACATTTGAACAGAAAATGGACATCATTACAGTTCCAATCTATTTAAATATAATGCCTTAGATATCAAATCATTCAAACAGAGAATGGAAACTATTCCAGTTCGGATTTAATAGATACATGACATCAGATAAAACATAGCCATTCATAATAGAGAGGGGTAGATGAACATATATTAATCAAATCTGCGGGACGAAAAAGGTAACAGCCATGTTCCTCCCAACCATAGAATAGGGAAGCCAAAGTCACTTGCCTGATTCACCCTCTAGCCTGACCATGAATCCATGAGGGTGAACTTGGAAAATCCTCCCCAGCAATGTCCTTCAATTCCAACAGTGATCCTCTTGCCTCACACTTACTCAACAGTTCTCATAACATCAAGGAAAAACTATTTCAGCAGGCTCCTCTTGCCTCACTCTCAATCCATAGTGTTCATAACACCAAGAGAGCTCAAAAATCCTTTCCCATAATACTTGGTTGCATCTTGTCTCCTCGCATATGTTATTTATCAATTTTTGCCTGGGTCTTTTTCCCTCCTTTGGGGATTTTTGCAGCTCTCTTAATCCCTGATTTTCAGGGGCCGCCAGTGGCCAAATATCTGATTTTCCACTTCTCATAATCAGCCTATAGGCAGTTCCAACATGTTCCCCACTCATGGACTCATGGTCAGCTGATTTTAGCAAGGTTGTTCCATTTTTCCTCCTGCAATTAATATAAATATTTTGTTGTGATACAAGTGTCATAGTCAAATAGTTAGTTGAGCCCAAATAGATGTCTTCCCAACTATCAAAATAATTAAATACAATTATTAAATTCAGAATTCAGAATTGCAATAAATGGCAAAAAATTTCCATATTTGAACTTGCCAAAAATGGAAATAAATTTCCAACACACAAAAATAAAAATATTTTCTTTTTTGGTGGGTGTCACATCCTTTCCCCCTTTAGTAAAACACTATCCTTAGTGTTTGTTCCTTTCCTGGAACAGGATTGGATGAGATATCCGCAAATCTCCTTCCAATTCCCAAGTGGCCTCCTCAGGACTAAAGTGCTTCCATTCCACCTTTACCTGAGTAATGGCTCTATTTCGAAGTGTTGTTTCTCTCTAGTCCAGAATGCGCAGGGGTTCCACCTGGAACTTGCCTTCGGGTTCCACCTGTACCAAGTTCTAATCAATCATATGAGTAGGGTCATGAATATACGTTTTCAGTAAAGACACATGAAATACATTATGAATTCTTAAATTAGCTGGAAGTGCAAGCTGATATACTACGGGTCCAATTCAAGCTAGTATCCCGAAGGGCCCACAAAACCTGGGTGCTAGCTTGGCACAGTTCCCCAACTTCAGCGAGCTTTTTCATGCTTTGGCCTTCAAATAAACATGGTATCCCATTTGAAATTCCAAGTGTCTTCTTTTCTGATCCGCATAGCTCTTTTGTCTGTCCTGTGCCTCTTTCAAGTTCTGTTGTACCTTCCTTACCATGTTCTCCATTTCTTGGAGCATCTCTGGTCCAACCATGAGTCTGTCATCCAGGTTATCCCAACTAATTGGAGTTGTACACTTTATGTCATACAGTATTTCGAAAGGGCTCAACTTAGCCAAAGTTTGGTACCCATTGTTATATGCAAATTCTACCAAGTGTAGGTAGTCTTCCCACTTGTTCGGTTTTGTTCTTACATACATGCGGAGCATATCCTCTATGATTTGGTTTATCCTTTCAGTCTATCCATCCGTTTGTGAATGATAACTCATACTGAAATTCAAATTAGTATTTATCCCTGCAAACAATTCCTTCCAAAAAGTAGATGTGAATTTTACGTCTCTATCTGAAATCACCATTTTAGGAATACCATGCAGTCTAAAAATTTATTTCATGAATATTTAAGCAATGTTAATAGCTTTAAAAGTAAACTTTACAGGAATAAAGTGTGCAGACTTACTGAGTTTATTGATTACAACCACGATAGAATCATTATTTTTTTGAGTTTTAGGCAAAATTGTTCTAAAGTCTAACTATATGGTCTCCCATTTCCATTCTGGTATTGGTAATGGTTGTAATAGGCTAGTTGGATGCTGGTGTTCGACCTTAACCTGTTGACAATATTAGCACCTAGCCAAATATTATGTTGTTTCTCCCTTTATGTTAGGATAGTAAAATAGTTTTCTAAGTGTTGTTATTGTTTTTTGATAGCCTGGATGGCCAGAATACGATTTATTATGCACTTTGTCTAAAATAATTAATTTTAGCTCTATTGAATATGGTATGTAAAGTCTGTTTTTAAATATTTATAGTCCCTCCTTGTCGATACTTATATCCGGTTCATCTGAGTTTGTGATACTGTTGTGCAATTCTGCCATCATCTTAGTGTAATTTCCATCATTAATACCTGTCATTTTTATTCTTTGTTCTAGATCACTTTCTGCCCTGCTGATATTTATCTTAAATAACCCATGGATTATGCGGCTTAAAGCATCTACTAATTTATTTTCCTTACCCTTGATATGCCTGACCTCGAAGTCAAATTCACTCAAGAAGGCTAGCCACCTTGCTTGTCTTGCATTAAGGTCTGGTTGGTTAAACAAATATTTCACTCCGCTATTATCCGTCAATAGTAAGAATTACCCATTATATAGTGTCGCCACATTTTTAAGGCATGTATTATAGCTGCCAATTCTAAGTCATGAGTGACATAATTTCGCTCGTGTTCCTTTAATTTCTGGGACTCATAACAAATTATGTGCCCTTCCTGAGTTAGAACACCACCTAGTACCCTTTACTTGCCTCAACGCATATTGTGAAGTCTTTATCTGGGTTTGCTACCTTCAAAATGGGCATTGATGTCAATAATTCTTTTAGCTTGTTAAAACTGTCTTGACACTTTTGCGACCAGTTAAACTTGGTCCCTTTATTTTTTAATGACGTGATAGGGTAGGCTATCTTGGAGAACCCTTCTATAAATCTGCGATAATATCTGGTGATTCCCATGAATGACCGGATGTCTGCCACATCTTTAGGTACTGGCCATTCCATAATGGATTTTATCTTCTCTGTGTCTATGACAATACCTTCCGAGGAGATGACATGTCCTAAATATTGTATTTCTTTTTTTATAAAAGCCACATTTGTCAAATTTTGTGTATAGTTTGTGTTTCCTTAGTTTTTGCAGAACTATTTGTAAGTGTTCATCATGTTCCTCCTCCATTTTAGAATAGACCAGAATATCATCGATAAATACTACTACGAACTTGTCTAAGTGCTGGTTGAAAATGTTGTTCATCAAGCACATAAATGTGGTTGGTGCATTAGTGAGTCTGAAAGGTATGGATTCAAACTCGTAGAGTCTGTATCTTGTTCAAAAATTTGTTTTATTTATGTCCTGGTCCTTTATCCTAACTCGATGATATTCAGATCGTAAATCCAATTTTGAGAAGATCTTGGCCCCACCAACTTGATCAAACATATCATTTATCCTGGGTAAGGGATATTTGTTCTTAATGGTCACTTTGTTCAGTTGTCTATAATCGATACATAGTCTTAGAGTACCGTCTTTCTTTTTCACAAAGAGGACTGGTGCTCCCCATGGCGAGACACTTGGTCTGATATACTCTTTATCGAAGAATTCCTGTGATTGTATTTTTAATTCTATCAGTTCTAGTAAACTCATTCGGTAGGGTGCTTTTGAGATAGGGGTTGATCTGGGTAGTAAGTCTATGGAGAAAGTTATTTCTCTCCTAGGAGGTAGTTCTGGTATCTCATCAACAAACATATCTCTAAATTCACATATGACAGCAAAGTCTTCTAACCTCAGATCATCTTCTTTTTCTAATAGATTCATTACTTGGATGGCGTAAACTTGACATCCCTTTCTAATACATTTCTTGAATTGCATCGCTGATACTTGTCTGATTGACACAGGTTTTGGTATGCCTTGGGCTATTCTAATAGTACCAAAATTATTTTTGTAGCTAAGTATCTTTGTATAACAGTTTAGTACTGCTTTATGTTGTTCCAACCAATCCATCTCGATAATCATATCATAAGATCCTAGTGGTAGGATGTTTATATTGGTCCTTATTTTTTGACCATCTAAGCTGAACTCAAGATCAGAAATAAAGTTAACTACTCTTCTCTTAGTACATGTTGCTAGTTGTACAAGCCAAGATTTTTTGTTCTTTTGTTTCTTAAGTTTATTCAACTCTACTACCTCGGGAGTAATATAACTTAACATAGTTCTAGGGTCAATTAAAACAAAAATTCGAGTGGCATGGATTTTACCTTCGATTTCTACCACCAAGGACTGGTGGTCAGCTTGTCGACCATTTATGGCTGCATTTATCTGATGCAAACTTCTGTCCATGTCTCCCACTATCAAGGCTTCCTGTAAATTGTGAACAGTAGTTCTGTTTGCTATAATTAAACGTGGACAGTTCCTCCTTAGATGAGGCTCTCCACACTCCCAACACTTTAATGGATCGCGAGAGTTGTCCCCAAACTTCTTGGTTCCCAGGTTTACTGGTTTACAATTACCTTGCGTATTCAGATGATTGGAGTGAAAATCCTTCCTTGGGAAACTTTTGTTGCATTCCAATAAGGAGCTCACTGGTATCCCTTCTTCCGCTGGTTTATTCCATCTTGCTTCTTATCCTTCCAGGTCTTGGGAAACTCTACCCGTTGTTTATACTGGTCATAGCACATTCATGCCTTCCTGAATGCCTCACTCAAGGATTTGGGGTCGTCAATACTCAATTCTACCCCTGTAGGACTGTGGTAAATAGCTTAAGAATCACTGGATTTTTACCTTATCCTCCTGGATGTATGGTACAAACCTTAGTAGTTCCAGAAATTTATTTATAAGGTCCTCCATCGTCATTTGTCTGAGTCGTAACTCATAAAATTCTTTCGTTTTCCTTTCATAATATCTTTCAGAAATGTATTGTTTCTTAAAATACTTCTTAAAGTCGGACCATTCCAACTATTTCTCTCTTAGGCCCTTGGCCAATTTCAGGTCCTGCCACCAAATGCTAGCCTTCCCCTTCAGATTGTAGATGGCCATTCTAACCTTCATGTTACTGGAATAGTTGTAGACTTGGGAGTATTTTTTGATGTCCAACAACAATGCCTCAGCTTCTTCTCCTATCCTGGATTCTCCATCAAAAGTAGTTGGTTTAATCTTTTTAAATTCTCCTTCAAGGTGGTTTGTTTGTTTTCTTTTTTTGTCTGGTATGATTTTGTCTTCAGCTGACGGTGTCCCTTCAGACGAACTGTCTCTTTTTTCTATTTTTGCACCAAATTTCTTGGAGGCCCTTTTGCTGACCTCTTCCTCAGGGTTATCATCCTTTGGGATTTTCTTGGTTAATATACTACACAGCAGGACTTCATTTATCTCTTGTTGTTCTGGCTATGCCTTCTTCAATTTTTCATTGTCAGCCTTGAAAACCTGTAGTTCAACAATAAGGTTCCTCATTGTTTCCAACACCTCTGTGGGTGAACTTCCATCACTATTTTGTCTTGGATATCTAGGAGGTCCTTGCTGCGGATTCTCTTCCACCCTGATTTATGCACCTTCTTGAGCTGCCATTATTCAACACAAAATAGAAAAACTTTCTGTTTGTAATCCATAAGATTTATTAGTTTTTTTTTTTTCATAAATCAAATTATATACTAAGAAATTAATGTGGCCATGTTCAGGCCCAGTGTTGTAACTTTTTCTCTGATACCATATGTAATGTACCTCAAAAACTGTCACAAAAAAAAAAAAAAATGTTTGTACAATTATCCTTGCATAGTTTCGAGATTCATGCAATTAACTCTTCTGTTATAAAGCTTGAGTCTGAAAGTTTGTTAAAGACCTTACTTTCATTTATTTTCTTTACTATGCAACTTAAAACTTCCTACCCAATGATACAATAAGTATATACTCCTCCCTTCAATGTTATTTAAAGTCTTGTAAAAATTACCAATATTTTCTTATTTGATGATGCCTATAACACCAGCACAGATTTAACTATACAAGTGACTTATAAACATGTATGTTACTTCCATACCTCTGTTCGGTAGGAATATTCTCCAATCAACACACAATAACTCCCAAAATCGCGAAAAGTGACAAGCATGTCAGGATTTCGGAGTTCGGGATTTCGCGAGGTACAACAACCAACATCAACGCACAACAATTCTCGAAATCATGAAAGGTGGCTAGCATTTTTGGATTTCGTGAATACAACAGCTAACATAAACACACAACTCCCAAAATCGTGAAAAGTGACTATCACTTCAGGATTTTCGGATTTTGGGATTTCGCAAATACAACGGCTAACAAAAACACACAACAACTCCTGAAATCGGGAAATGTCACCATCACTTCGGGATTTCACGAGTACAGAAGCGCCAAACATCAATAGATACAAACCTCTAAAATGTGAAACAAAGGGAAGGTTGGACTAGTGCTTTGGGGTTTCGGGGTTCGGAACTTTGTGAGTTCAAGTGCCCAAACAACAACATATGAGAACTTCCAAAATGCGAAAAAGGTGAGACCCGCATTTAGGGGTTTTGGGGTTCGGGAATTCGTGAGCTCTAGTTTCCAACATCAACATAAACAAACTTCCTAAATGCGAAAAAGGAAAGGTGAGACCTGCATTTCAAGATTTCGGGGTTCGGAACTTCGCGAGTTCCAGTGCCCAACATCAACATACACAAACTTCTGAAATGTGAAGAGGAAAGGTGAGACCCGCATTTCGGGGTTTCAGGGTTTGAGACTTCGTGAGTTCTAGTGCCAAAACCTCAACATAAACAAACTTCTCAAATGCAACCAAACACAAACAATTCCCGAAATTGCAAAAAGGAACGGGGAACTAACATTTTGGGATTTCAGGATTCAGGGTTTCGGGTTTCAAATACCCAACAACAATACACAACAACTCCTGAATTATGAAAGGTGAAAGGATGTGGGACCAACACTTTGGGATTTTGGGATTCAAGGTTTCAGGGTTTCAAATACCAGACAACAATACACAACAACTCCCGAATTTTGAAAGGTGAAAGGATGTGGGACCACCACTTCTGGATTTCGGGCTTTGGGGTTTCGGGGTTTCAAAAGTCAACATCTAACATACAACAACTTCTGAATTATGCAAAGATAGGAATGTGGGATTCTCACTTTGGGGTTTCAGGGTTTGGAAAAGCAAGGGAACTTTGCATAAATGTAACTAGCAAGTCTCGAATGTCGAAATTCACATTATTTTCATAACTCTAAGATTTTAGCCTTGTATTGGTATTCTTACTTCCATTCTATGAAAACAGTAGGCATAGAAGGATTTAATATCCATTTACCTAAGAGAATTATGAAATCTAAACTTATGAGTTTATACGCACAGAATCTATAAAAGGGTACAATAGGGCAACATTTTTTTCTGTATAAAGTAATATCTATCATAATCACTTAGAGACTCCTTTAATCAGTGTATTAGACACCAACAGTACTAGATCTATGGATCATTAATATAATTTGACTTCCATAAGAGTTTGGTGATTAAATAGTGGTGTTTTAGTGGATCTATAGTCGGCTTTCTAGGTCTTTGACTATAGAAAGGATCTGCCCCACTAACGCTAATCTCCCCTTTTCTCTATTTACGTATATAACAAAATCATAGGTGCTTCTGCAACAAATATATATATATATATATATATATATATATATATATCAACAGTCAGATGTGAACATTCTAGCAGACGTATTACGAATATCTATATAAATACAGATTTCATTCACATCTATCAGAAAATGGGGATCGTTACAGTTTCGTTTTAATCAAGTACAATGCATCAGAAAATTCATTCAGACAAAGAATGGAAATTATTCCAGTTCGGATTTAATATGACATCGTTAAAAACATTCAAACAGAAAATGGACATTGTTACAGTTCTGATCTAGTTAAATATAATGCCTCATATATCAAATCATTCAAACAGAGAATGGAAACTATTCCAGTTCGAATTTAATAGATACATGACATCGGATAAAACATATCCATTCATAATAGAGAGGGGTAGATCAACATATCTGAATCAAATCCATGGGACGACAAAGGGAACAACCACATTCCTCCCAACCGTAGAACAAGGCAGCCAAAGTCACTTGCGCGATTCACCCCCTAGCCTGACCATGAATCCATGASGGTGAACTTGGAAACTCCTCCCCAGCAATGTCCTTCAATTCCAACAGTGATCCTCTTACCTCACACTTACTCAACAGTGCTCATAACAACAAGGAAAATCTGTTTCAGCAGGCTCCTCTTGCCTCACACTCAATCTGTAGTGTTCATAATAGCAAGAGAGCTCAAAAATCCTTTCCCAACATACTTGGTCATGTCCTGCCTCCTCGCATATGTTATTTATCAATTTTTGCCCTGGTCTTTTTTCCTCCTTTGGGGATTTTTGTAGCTCTCTTAATCCCTGATTTTCAGGGGCCACCAATGGCCAAATCTCTGATTTTCCACTTCTCATAATCAGCCTAGAGGCAGTTCCAACATGTTCCCCACTCATGGAGTCATGATCAGTTGATTTTAACATGGTTGTTCCATTTGCCCTCCTGCAATTAATATAAATATTTTGTTGTGATACAAGTGTCATAGTCAAATAGTTAGTTGAGTCCAAACAGATCTCTGCCCAACAGTCACAATAATTAAATACAATTATTAAATTTGAAATTCGAAATTGCCATAAATGGCAAAAATTTTCCAAATTCGAATTTGACAAAAACGGAAATAAATTTCTAGTACACAAAAATAAAAATATTTTATTTTTTGGGGATGTCACAGTTTCCCACCAATGTTTGACATGGGGGAGAGCCTTAAAGAGTGTGAAGGTATAATTTCCATGTCGAAGAAATTATGAACAGAGAAATACCCTTCTAGCAGACTTAACCATTTTTCTAGGGCATCCACATCTATATGTCCTTCAAATATGTGAATACCAAAATTAACTTATACCTTGAAAGGTGAGGTGCCTCCAAAGTGGTAGCTTGATGAAGACGCTCATGTTGTTATCGATAGGCTTTGAAGGATGTGGGAAAAATTCACCATCATTTCGCCCCTTTGTCACGTGAGAGATTGCTCAAGAAATAAATTAATAGAATCATATGCTCTATCATTTTTATTTTCTTCCGCCATGGAGGGTTTCTTGGGCATGCGTGAGTGATTGTCCTCAAGAGAGACAAGCTCAAGACCCAACTTGCTATACTCATACCTCGTCGTGGACTTGCAATTAAAAACAAGAGAAGCCTACTCTAATTCCACTGATCCTGATTATTTTTTAGAACGAAATAAAAGTAGAGATATTACAATGAGATACATATAAATATTGCGAGAAAAAAAAATACAGTAATACATTATTTCTATTAATGAAATAAATTTACAAAGACTACAAAAATACAAAGTGAAAGACTCGCTAGAATGGTGGCGGCTTATCTCTAAGAAGAGATGTGACGACTACTTGCATTTGCAAGAAGATGATTGTTACAATGAGGCTGCAAAGGCCGTTTTAACATAAGTAAAATCCAAAATCCTAACCACGGAAGATGAAAATTCAAAAGGTTTGCAGGACCTGGTGGGGGTAGTTGATACGTCAACTTCCCAGGGGCGTAACTTTTGCATACGTTCTCCCTTTCGGATGCTCAATTCACCATTTGAAATTTCTAATCGAGAAGAATGAGTTTTAACTAGCTTGGCTGAGAGCCCATCGCAGTCGAGTGGCCCCAAATGCCCAAAAAATGTCGTTTAGGGCCTTCAAAGGACCCCACAAGTTTGGGCCCTGAAAAACTGCTGAAAATCTCCCAAGTTGGAAACTGTTTTTTGAGTCAGTGGAATAGGTAGGTCGCCACCAATATCCACCTGGATCATACAACCTGGTACCATTGGGGTACGACATCAAAACTCGAATTTATGTCCATCCACTCAGGCCAATGATGATCAACACTACCTCCAACTCATTTTCCCAAGTGGGAAAGAGAAAATAGAAAAGGGGAGCAAGGACTGTTGGAAACATAGTTTCGTATGGCCAACATAATGGTGCAAAATGGGGTGATGATATCTCATCTACCCTTGGATCAGTTTTATACTCCAATCAAGTGGTTTTAGTAACTATCCATAGTCAATAGGGTGTTGGGAACAAGAGGAACCCTTAACCCCACCCAAAACTTACTAAAATTGTATTTTTTAGCCAAATAAATGTTTATGATAAAGAGCAAGTTGCATATGTACCATGTTGCATAATCCATAGGGTACTTACATCAATAGTCAATAGTGCATCAATGGATATGAGTCAAGTCAATAGTGCATCAATGGATATGATGTGACAAGTAATGTCATAACCCCACATGCTTGTTGTAACTAATTTAACAAATGTTTGGTAATTAATAAGTGTATTATTGATTAATTTTCTTTATAATTATATTTATATTTTTTTTTATTAAAAAATGTTTTAAATGTTTTATTTTTTTCACTGAATTTTGATTATAAATATTTTACTTTTAAGTGTTGGTTACTGTTTGACTTACTTAAATTATTACAAAAATTAAAATTATTAAAAAAATTTAATTTATGGATTAAATTACATTTTCTATGATTAAGTGCACAAAGTTTACAAAATCCATATTAAATCAATTAAACCACGGAGTGAGCTTAAATTATTATTATTAATTTTTTAATAATGATGTAACCGAGTTTTGTGGACATCTTTCTATATAAATGGAGTATTTAACAAATGTTTGATAATTAATAAGTGTATTATTGATTCCTTTTCTTTATAATTATATTTGTATTTTTTGGTTATTAAAAAATGTTTTATTTTTTTAACTGATTTTTTATTATAAATATTTTATTTTTAAGTGTTGGTTATTGTTTGACTTACTTATATTATTATAAAAAATTAATTTATTCACGTATTAAATTACATTTTTTATGGTTAAGTGGGTAAAGTTTATAAAATCTATATTAAATCAATTCAACCACAAACTTAGCTTAAATTATTATTATTAWTTTTTCAATAATCTTGTAACCCRGTTTTGTGGATATCTTTCTATATAAATGGAGTATTTCAATTTCTTTCTTACAAAGYTTTTCTATTTTCTATCTGCGGGTGTGACCGATAGGTAGATTGTTTGAACTTTGTCTCAGTAATTCTACCTTGTAAGCACTCTGCTTTTACAATCCATGTTTTCGTTAGTTGTTGAGTGAACTTTTGTTAGATATGTTTTCATTAGTTGTTGAGTGAACTCTTGTTATATATGATCCCTCTAGCTGCTAGGTATTTGAGTTGTGGCTTAATTTTTACTTTTGGGTTTTGAGATATTGAGTAAGTATTTTAAAATTGTTTCCTGTTCAATTTATGTACATCAATCACAATTGTTTAAAAGATCTCCACATCTATGTAGATGGTTTTTCCTTTGATTGTTCGTTGGCGTTATTTGTTTTTTCCCTGTGTGATCCTGATTATGTGTAATTGTGATTAAGAGGGTTAAGTTGTTTTCAAAAATCGCTCTTGAGATTGGGTTACTACAAATAGAGGTTTTAATCCTAGATCACTGCAAGTTTAAGTCCTTGATATCATATTCCTTTAACTTTCTAGGACATGTGGATTGATGAATTTCAGGGTTTTAGTATTGTTAGTAAGGAATTTGCTTGATGGATTATGCATCTCTATGTTTTCTTTTTCATTGGTTTCTTAGCTTGTGTACTAGAACCTTTTAAGCTAGAGAAGGTCGAGGCGGAAACTAAACTCCATTGTATTGATAGGTTGGCAAGTTAGAATTAAATGATTATCTTTAACCTGTGACATTCATCTCAAATTTATGTATTCATTGTTAATGTATTGTTAACTACATTAACATAATTATTCTAGCAATTATTATTTATTTGACTACTTCTTCTGATTTTTACTATAAGGAAAGAATCATAGAATGGTTTAAGGGATCCTTATATTTTGTGTTCTTTAACAGATATCTGCTTCCCACTGACTTATCTTCACATATATCAGAAATATTTGATCTATAAAAATGAAAAACCCAAATATGTATATGAAAAACCCAAATATCTATATGGATGATAATGCATCGAAGTGCAAGAAGCGGCGTGCTCCACATATATCAGAAATATTAGATCTATAAAAATGAAAAACCCAAATATGTATATGGATGATAATGCCTCGAAGTGCAAGAAGCCAGGAGGGAATCCATTGTCCAATAAGGCAATGAAATCCAAGAACTCGGGAAGGAAACCACTGTCTCAAACTACTCTACTATCCTAGTATCAAGCACACAGTGAAGCAGGAGTGGAGGCAGTAAAGATGCCCAAAACATCAAAATAGAGACAAAAGAGTGAGAATTCTGAGGAGAAAGTGGATAGCTCCAAGTCTCAATCAGATGGTCTTCGAGAAAATTCACTGCCCACTAAATTAGCTAAATTA